>JAYESA010000268.1:0-281942 GCA_036927795.1 Iris macrosiphon
ATATATATATATATATATATATATATATATATATATTAGATAACATGTATATATATACAACTACTTAACAAGTACTTAACTACTACACTATTGAACTACTTACTAGACTCTAACCTTAACTAGCTAAACCACTAATAAATTAACCAACTACTGACTTGTTGTGCCTGCAGTTGCAATTTCTCGAATTACTGCTGGCCTGAGGTGCTAAATGCCTTACTTCATATATTGCTCCCTCTATTTGCTTGCTGTTGGTGATGCATAATGCTATAGTGAATGCTGATGTGCAGTTGTTGAAACTGCTACTTGCTGTATGCTTCCTGCAGTGTTGCTCGATGCTGCTGCTGTCACTCGCTGATTGTACTGCTTGCTGCTGCTCATGCAACTTAGTACAGCTAGCTGCTGCTTGTTGTCTCCATGCTGCAGGCAGTTTGTTGCTCACTGATAAATGGCATTGGCTACTACAGTTGCTCCCTGTGCTTGCTGTGCAGTTGCTGCATGCCTGCATGTTCTTGCATTACTGCTACTGCCTTGCTGTGATGCCCAATGCAGCACAGTTGCTAGTACAAACTGCTATTCAGTTTGCTGCAAACTGCTATGCAGTTGTTGCTCTTCTCTTGCTATGATGATGTAGCTACAGTTGTTGATCGATGCTACTCGCTGTTGCTGATCTTCTGTGTATGCCTGCATGCTTGTTGGGCTAGCTACACTGTACTGCTGTTGATGCATACTGAAACTGTAGATCTCCCTCTTGCTGCAATTGCTACTGCTCTTCCGATGTTGAATTGGCTGCACAAAGCTATACTGCAGGCTCTACTGCCTCTTGCATTCTCCTTCTCACTCAAACTGAACACACACTCACACACACAAACACCTATGCACTAACACATACACATCCATATACATATGGATATCAATATGTATATATACATAAACTCGTATCTATACATATATAGATATACTCTCATAATCATATATATATATATATATATATATATATATATATATATACAACATACATATATACATATAGATATCTACATATACATGTTTAACACAAATACGCATATCACTACATCTATACACCTAGCTACATATACATATGTATATAATATACTAGAGATACATATACATATAGCTATATATACATAACCATACAATTACATAATGTATCATATCTAAAAGATATACACAAGTCAAATGAATTGAGATACAATGAACAAACACGTGAAGTGCATCGCACCCGTATCACACTCATTCTATGATACACTTGTGATACAGCTCTACCACACAACCAAACGTATCCCGAAGGACACGAGCAAGTCTAAAATATAATTATGAATAATATAAAAAATTAATTACTCAACTACGTGTCCGTGTCAAAATATGACATGCATAAACCCCCGTGTCGGAGGAAAACCCACAAATTAACCCGTATCTCCAAATTATCGGGATACGACATTCACGTATCCAATTATAGATACGACACTAGTCACACACAATCAAATACATGTCAATTTGTTCTAATTGACCAATTTACAAACACAAGATGTGTCAATCTCAGATTTTTCCAAAATTGACACAAAATACCACATAACTTTCTCCATAGGCCTCCTATGAACCTAATTCCAATTCCTATGGGTAGACTTAGCATATAGAGTGGTTCCTTATGATTAAATTACATATTTAAAACATAATTAAAGAGGGAATACTGAATTGTACCTATTGGGAGATTGATTCCCAATAAAATTCCTAAATTGGGTGAAAGTAGCCTCCAACTTGTAGATCCTTGCTCCTCCTTGTAGATCCTTACTTCCTCCTTATAGATCCTTGCTCTACTAGTCTCCAATGATGAATATGAAATGAATTAGGAAGAAATTTGAGTATGAATTGGTATGGGAATGAAGAAATTTAAAGAGAAAAAATTCTAGATCTTGATTGGAATGTCAAATGAGAAGAGAGAGACTCTCTCTCCTCCCTAAAGGTGGCCGGCCCCTTACCCCTCCTCCAAGTTATTATAAATTGTCCAAAACACCCCTTGGGGCCTCTCATAAAAAAATTAATTAAGGAGGGAAGATTCTAGTCTAATTGGTTTCACTGATTAATTTATCCTCCTAATGAATTGGCTTAATATTGGGCTCAATCTAAACTAGAATTAAATATTGGGTCCATGGATCTAAACTAACTAGTTAGGTCCACTACATAAGTCCAAAATAATCTAAAATCTAATAATAAAATAAATAATACAATAATTCATATTTACACATGCACAATATTTAATTTAATAAATCCTAGAAATATAAACACCCATGCCAATTACCAAACTACCCTTAGTTGAAAAAGTGAGGGTGACATTTACGGAAAGATAGGAACAAATTAATTTTAAATCCCTAAAAGTTAGGCATGTATTAATTTCAAATTCCTCAAAATACGAATCTGAATAACAGACCTTATCTTTCCATAACTGTTCAAATATATCCGCAGCAGCGCATGCGGCAGCCAATGCAGCCTGCCCATGTGACCGCCCATGCGACCACGCATGCGACCCACCTATGCGGCCCATCCATGCGACCGCGGATGCAACTCGCTCATGAGAGAGCGCATCAAATGCGCACAAGTATCTGCGCTCGTGCTGACGTGCTAAGTGCAAAGTGTGCCAATAAAGCGCCAATTTGCGCCCTTGAGCTCGAGTCCGAGTCGTTAAGCCTCTTTGGGGCTTAGTTCCTATGGAATAAATTCTATAAGAATGACAAAAAAAATGAATGCTTTCATTTGGGTGTTAATCCTTCTTCATCCTAATAAAATACCCCCACATGGCACCCATGTGCCTCACCATACCCCATGTGCACACCTTAACACAAGCAAATTATTATATTGAGATAGCCACTTGGTGGTGTATCCAATGTGGGACTATCTTTCATAGTCCAAAGGCAAAAATACCAACAATGCCCCACATATCTCAATATATGGTTTGAGCGTTCTGTCATGACCCGCACCCGGTGTAAGGGTACAAGTCAAAAATAACGCCCAGCCTACGCCGCAAAATCGGCGGTAGAATGCTGTCTGGATAATCTATCTAACAATATAATGAACCACTAACAATGATAATATACTCAATCACAGATCTAAGATTGAAAGCACGAATCAGATAAAGAATAAAATAATCATAATACAACTCCTGAGTCTAAAATAATACATCAATGAGTCTGAAAAAAATAATAAAATAAGTTGGAGACAAATCCAGTACAAGAATACTAAGAAGCTACTACTCCTGGGTCAACTATCTCAGTTGGGATAAGTCCCTCCTGAACCAGGGTCTCAGACTCTAAACCCACAACATCCTGGGGTCCATAATAGGTAGGGTACCACTTCTCAGTGTCATCTGGAAAAATATATCCAGTCAGGAAAGGAGAAGAGTACATCTCTAACAGCAGTTCTAATCAATGATAAAAACTATATAACAGTAAATAGATGTAAATATACAAGATGTACAATAGATACAAGAGATATATATACAATAAGAAAATAGTAGAAATAATATAATAATGATCAATATGTCAATGAGCAAGAATACTAATGTCTAAGTGTGTGAGTACTAGCTTTAACATGTGATCGGCTTGGGAACTTGATACACGAGATACAAGATTTATGGCCTGGCTAATCATACGTGCGGTGTATGATTAACACTATTCAAGATAACAAGATGGGTATGATCACATATCTACACTACATACTCCCCACCCTCGACTGGTATAATAGTTCCAACCATGGTACGCTATGCACGAGATTTCCCAAGAAGATAGCTAGTCTCCCCGAGAATCAGTGTCTGTACATATACAAGATAATCAATGAAATAAGGCTTGCACAAGATATACCATATACCAAGGAATAACATCTCATTACGAGATCCGGATATACCAATCCGTGTAACCATCGTGTCAAGAGAACATGGATATCTACACTAGATACAATAAATATAGAGGATATCATAAATAAAAAACTATCAGAGAATGTACTCGTCTGAAGTCTAATGAATAGTCTCACTGATGTCTGACACGGTGCCTCAAAGACCTAGATATGGAATACAACATCAATACAAGGTTCTGTGAAGAAAATAAGTTAAACTAGCCAACTTCTAGGTCAATAAGTCAATTCTAAGTCAAAAGTCAACTATGGTCAACTATGGTCAAACTATGGTCAACTATGGTCAACTACCTATTTCTAGGTTGCATAAACATAATACAAAAATATTGGGTCAAGATACTAAGGTCTAAGCCAAGAAACCCACATCTTAAAAGTTAGGATACCGTATCTCCGGATACGTAAATTCCAAGGTAAACATCACAATATATATATATATATATATATATATATATATATATATATATATATATATATATCAAACAAATATTAATAATAATATAGAATCACAATTACAACATTAATTAGGTACCGTAGTTTTGAACCAACTTGGTATCTCACCAAAATCACAAACTTGATACCCAAACCCCATATCTTGGGTATCCTCAATTACCTTGGTTCCTCAAGGTAATCCCCAATACCTTGTTATATTAACTACTCGTATATATATATAATACATATACTAAATATTATAGATATAAGAAATTAGCAATTGAGAATACATTACATCAATATTAATACTAATATATATATACATATATATATATATATATATATATATATATATATATATATATATATATATAAGTATATAAACATATAAATATATAAATATATAAATTGCCTACTGTCGCTAAAAACTGTGCTGAAATAATAATATTCTGATACGCTACCTTTTTAGTGACAGTTCTGCCTGTCGCTGAAACTGTCATCGCTGTTGCTGTTGATTTCCTTCACTGCTGCTGCTGCTTTGGTGACGGTTTGCAACCGTCACTGATTCAACTGTCGCTGCTGCTGCTTATTCCTGTCGCTGCTGCTGCTAATTAATGACAGCGGCTGCTGTCATTAATATCCCGCCACTGCTACAGCGGTTGCTGCTGTATTAAATGACAGTGGCTGCTGTCATTAATACCCTATCGCTAAAAACATATATATATATATATATATATATATATATATATATATATATATATATATATATAAAAGAACCCATAATATATATATATATATACCAATAAACTATAAATACAACCCCTTATTAATATGTACATATTATGACATAGCCACAAGCACACACATACATAAATGCATTTATAAATATTCAAATATGCATATGTATAAATAATCATACAGTAATTATATATAATATATTTATCCAATTAAATATACATATATATATATTGTCACAACATACAAACATATTTACACATAACACATATACATATATATTTATACATGTAGCTACATAATATATATATTCTTAGTACATATATAATACAAAGATCTAGGATACAAGAAGCACAATTATATATACTATAATATATATAATAATATCTATATATATGCATAAATACAATCTACATGAATTAAGAGCACAAGAATTAGATCTATATATAATTACACAACAAATGGAGAGTATCATACCGTATCCCACTAGATCTAGGATACGCATGTGACACGAGTCCACCACATATCCAATTATACCCGGAAGGACATAAACAAGTCACATATATTATTTATGAATAATACGGAGAGTCAAAAATAGATCTACGTATCCGTGTCAAAATATGACATGTACAAAGTCCCGAGTCGGAGGAAAAACCCCCAAATCAACACATATCACCAAATTGTTGGGATACGACCTACACATACCCAATTGTGGACATAACACTAGCCCTAAATACACAAGAACATGCCAAATTGATCTATAGGATCAATTAACACACACAACAATTTTCAATCTCGGAATTCTCCTAAAATTGACACAAAAAGTACCATAACTTTCTCCACAGGCCTCCTATGAACACAAAATCAAATCCTATGGGTAGCCTACGCATATGGGTTGATTTTCCATGGTTAAATCTCAGATTTAGAACCTAATTTAAGGGGGGAAAACTAAATTATACCTATTGGGAGATGGATTCCCAATGAAACCTCCAATTGAGATAAAATTGCCTCCAACTTGTAAATCCTTACTCCTCTTTGTATATCCTTGCTTCCTCCTTCTAGATCCTTGCTTCTCAAGTCTCTAATGGTTATTTGGGAAGGAATTGGAATAAAATTTGGTAGGAAAATAAAATGGGAATGAGGGAATTTGGTAGTGGAAAATTCTAGATCTAGTTTTGGAATAAAAAGAGGAGAAAGAATTTTTCCCCTCTTTATTAATAGGCCGGCCCCTATTTCCCCTCCCTCAAGTTATCATGTCATGTCCATTATACCCCTTGGGGCCTTTCATGAAGAAATAATTAAGGAAGGAAGCTTCTAGTCTAATGATTTAATTAATTTAATCCATCTCCTTAACAATGGGCCTTCTAATTAGGCTAAATCTAACTAATTAATTCATGTTGGTCCATGGGTCCAAATTAAACTAGTTAGGTCCACTAACACAAGTCTAAATTAAATAATTAATATCTATCAACTATTAAATAATATAACAAATAGTTATTTATCATGCACAATATTTAATTAAATAGAAAATTACTAAAATACCCTTTTTTAGAAAATGTGGTAGTGACAAGTCTACCCTCCTTAAAATAATTTTGTCCTCGAAATTCAAGACGAAAACTACCCCCAGAAAATAACAGAACAGAACTAAAGAATAATAACTAACTATGAAAGAACATAACAATGAACTGAACATAACTAGAAAATAACATACCTCAAGGCACAAATAAATATGGATAATGCTCTCGCATTTCATCCTCTCTCTCCCAGGTAGACTCTCCCGGAGATTGATGCCTCCATGCGACGCGCACCAAAGGAATAGTCTGGTTCCTCAGCACCTTCTCTCTCCGATCCAGAATCTCAACTGGCTGCTCTGGATAGCTAAGAGTAGGGTCCATCTCTATCTCCGAGTGATCCAATACATGACTAGGATCTGCCACGTATCATCTCAACTGTGACACGTAAAACACATTGTGCACTCCCTCTAATGCAGGTGGCAAGTCTAGTCTATAAGCAACTGCACCGACCCTCTCTAGAATAGTGAAAGGTCCGATGAATCGGGGACTAAGCTTCCCGCCTCCACCGAAGCGAATCGTGCCTCGTGTCGGAGAAATCCTCAGAAATACCAAACCACCCACCTAAAATAAAATACCACCTTAAGAACTTAATCTATAACAAACAACCAAGAACAAGCACAAAACAAAAATCTAAACTATACCTCAAACTCCACAGGTCTCCGATGGCTATCGGCCCAATGTCGTTGTCTGTCCTGCGCCACTTGAAGTCTGTCTCTGATCAATTTAACCTTCTTTGCTGCATCCACAACCATCTCTGGCCCAAGCAAAACTCTATCTCCAACATCTTCCCAAGACAAAGGAGTAAGACACCTCCGACCGTACAGAGCTTCAAAAGGTGACATCTCTATACGGGTCTGGTAACTGTTATTGTAAGCAAACTCTACCAAATGGAGATGGTCCTCCCAAGAACCCCCGAAATCTAGTACACAAGTGAGCAACATATCCTCGAGAGTCTGAATAGTCCTCTCTGATAGCCCATCTTTCTGGGGATGATATGCAGTACTGAACTTAAGCTGAGTGCCCAAACTCTCCTGCAAACTCCTCCAGAAATGAGAAATGAAACGACTATCCTGATCTGAGACTATGATGATGGGAACTCCATGTATCCTAACGATCTGCCTCACTTACATCTCTGTCAGCTTCTTCGTAAACAAACCCACCTTGAAATACAAAAAGTGGGCCGACTTGGTCAACCTATCAACGATGACCCAAATCGCGTCTTTCCCTCCTGGAGATCGTGGAAGTCTGGACACAAAATCCATAGTAATATGTTCCCACTTCCACTCTGGAATGGTTAATGGCTGAAGTAAACCTCCTGGCCTCTGCCTCTCGGCTTTCACCTGCTGGCACACTAAGCATCTGGATACAAACTGTGCCACTTCCCTCTTCATGCCATACCACCACACACTCTTTCGCATATCCCGATACATCTTGTTAGCACCTGGATGCTAAAAACAAATCACGATGACACCGTCGTGCGTATTTTATATAATAGTTAAAATATATGAACTAAAGAAAGAAAATAAAGATGTATGTAACATATGGAATATGAATAACAGTACAATGGTAAGGTATACTTGTCTGGCAAGAAGCTGCAAAATATAACGTCCAGATGTCAAACACACAAGATCAAAGGCTATGGTCTCAGAATGAACGTCTTCGGATGCTGAAATAAATATCACCAATGTTCCCAGAATAAGTAAAATAGCTAGAAAATACTACCTTTTCGTCAAATTTGGACACAGGGGCAAAACGGTAAATTTGGGTCAAAGTGGGGTCCACATATGGCCCACTTTGCACCGAAAAGTGTGCCAAGGGTAACAGTCTCTAAATAAGATAAATTATAGGTCAAACGAACTCTAAATGTCAGTACAAACTCAACGGTATGTCCAAATATGGATTCCGGTGAGCCGAACACAATTTTGCCCAAAAATTCAACCGTGGGGCCCGCCAATTGGTGACTTGGTCAACTGTCTCAAAATTATGTGAAAATTGGGTCAGAGGACCAGCGCGATACCACGAGTCTAGTGGCATAAGTTTTGTCGCATTTTGACGAGCGTGCACTAAATGCGCATGGCTTTTGCAAAAGTTACGACATGGGGGATTTTCTGAGGATACGGGCTGATTCCGACGCGCACACGCGTCCAAATCATTTTGTGCAAAAATCTACACATCCGGGTATACTGTGCGCACCTTTTGGTACACTTGGTACACGACGGGGCGGTCCCGTTTGATGGGGCGCGCTCCGTATCAAAAATTTTAGAATTTGGAAAAAAATAGGTTTTGGGGGTTTTTTTATCTAATTTAATTCTACACACAGCAACTAATAAATTATTATATTTGACAAAAAATAAACTAGGTTAGGTGGTCTTCGTATACCAAAAAGGAAAACCGAATTTGGATCTCTATGGTTGGAGATACGAATCCGTGAACATAGGTACTTACCTGTAACCTCCGATTTCCAATTTCGAAAATAATTAGATTTTTAATTTATTTTAAATACCAAGTTTATAAAATAATTTCTCCTTGAATTCTTGTATTTGATTTTGAACAATGTTTGATTTTAGAAGGTGATTTAAAATCTTCTATAAAAATCATTATTTTCCTAAATGTCGATGTATTATAAAATAAATAAATAAATAATAATATATATATATTTCTCTAGTTTCAAATATTTATTGGCTTGAAATCATAAAATTATTTATTTGATAAAATTATTTAAAGGACTATTTGTTTTCTTCATAATAAATTTTTTGAATTCATTTGGGATAGTAAATAAATAAATTACATAAATTCAAGGGTTTTGAAATATGGGTTTAATTAGTAGCTAATTTGGAATCAGTTAGCCTTGGAAGCCTCTTAAAATATTTTTTTAAATTATATTTTTCTATTAAATTTACCAGTTTACCGTCTCCCATTCACACCCTCATTTTTCCCACATGAAAACTCATTCATACCTAATCTGGGCCATTCATTATTGGGCCAATCCTCACCCTTTATCCCACACCCTCTCTCCCTATTTAAGTCCCTCATCACCATTCCCAAGAAACCCTAACTAGCCCTCACAAATCCCCACAAGCCACCACCATTTTGTGTGCTCGTGTTCGTGTGTCCAGCATCACCGTGTCAGCCGTGTTGGCCTCGAGTCCGACCCCGGGTGTCCTATCGTATCCACTCATTTCCTGTGTCCGGTTACAACATTACAAACATATTTTTATGTCCGACACACCCGGACACATCCACCTCCACCACAGCAAACATCATCCCGTGTCCACCATCTGGACACATCCCTACCACAGTACATTCGAACCCTGTGTCCAACACCCGGACACGTCCACAGTACACCGAACCCATCGTGTCCAGCCTCGGACACGATCCACCCGACACATATAGCGCAAAACCCTAACCTAGATCTGACGTCGTCGAGCTCCGGTGGCCGTGGCTCTCCTCCTCGGCGTCGAGCGCCTGTGGCCTCCTCGAGAAGAACAGATCCGCCGACCGTCGCTCTCGAGTTCCACGCCGCCGTCTCGAGCCGAGTCGACCGCCGCTCTCGAGTTCCATGCCTCCGTCTCGAGCCGAGTCGACCGCCGCCTCAGATCCGGAGCCGACGCTGCCGCCGTCGAGTTCGACCGCCGCCGCCTGAGACGATCGCTTCGGCCGCAGATCTGCCGACCCCGACGAGACCCCACCGCGTCGACGACGAGACCCCATCGTGATCTCTCTTTCCCCCCTTTCGTTCGATTCAGACTGAATTGGTTTCTGTAATTAGTTTAAGTATATAATTAGTTTAAAATTTATAATTAGATTAGTTAATTAATTCTTAATCAGTTAATTATTCATAATCAGTTAATTATTTTATTAATTAGTAGTTAATTATATAATTAGTAGTTAATTAGATCAGTTAGTAAATTCTTAATCAATTAGTTGATTTGTAATTAGTTTAGTGATTAATGTAATTAGTTTAGTATATGTAAATAGCTAGTTTTATGTAATTAGTTTATTTTTATGTAATAAATATAAGGGTTTTGATTATGTAAACTATAATAATTTTTGGGTTCTTTGACTTTCAATGGAATTAGACTTGGTTCTTCCAAACTTCCTAGTAATGGACTGAGTCGACTGTAGATAACTAATAAATAGTTTTTGTAAATGTTGAACCTTAGTTAAATTGGGATATTTTATTAATAGAGATCCATTATTTTGGGATGTACCTATAATAGAAAATAAATGATGGGTTTATTTAGTAGCAAATATTTCTAAAATAGTTATATATCCACTTATACCTCTCAAGGGATTTTATTAAGCAGAGATTTCAAATGGACCCATTGGGTTTTTATAATAATATTTTGGACTATATTTATATATTCAAACCTATAATGTATTGGTTTCTAAATAAGGAATATTTCTTAAAAGATATAGTTCGGCCATTAAAAGAATTCATATAGATTACAATTTTAGACTTAATAATAATATTTCCTAAAAAAAAAAATATTTTTGGGTCTAACTAAGCCAACCTTTTCTCCTAACATAAATTGATTATTATTGAACCTAGCTAATTTATGTATATTTTCTCTGTCTGTTGTGGACCCGGTATCTTCGTCTTGAACTTCGTGCCGAACTCCGATCTTGGATTTCTTTATATAGTTTCTAGCTATTTGGACTGCTCCGGACCCATTGGAACTAACTGCTATTTTATTTGGGATCACCTTGAGGAGGGTGGCATTATATACATTCTTTGATTAGTTATATATATATAAAAAATTGATTGATAAATATACAAATATGTATTTTGGTATAAAAATATATATTTATACACATCTATTTAGTGTATATACACAACTACGTATTTTGTACAATACTAAGAGACACTTATACATATTATATACGTTTTTATTGGTATATACTCTGAGTGTAAATGTGTATTTATATACGTATCCCTACTAGATGACCCTAGTTGACTAGAGCCATGCCTGGCATAGCCCTGAGGTCAGGGTATTTCTATTGTGTGTTAGTGTAGCATCTGATATAAGTAAAATTATTATATGTTTATAGGACTGAAGGATTCTCCAGACGATACTCTGGGACAGGACATTGGTATTGACAGCTAAGGACCCAAGGCGAGTACATTCTCTGATTAGTTTCTAATTTATGATATCTCCTATGTTCACTGTATCTAGTGTAGATATCCATGCTCTTGACACGTTGGTTACACGGATTGGTATACACGGATCTCGTCATGAGATATTATTCCTTATTCATGGTGTAGCTTGTACAAGACTTGTTTCCTTGTTATCTTGTGCATGTACAGACACTGATTTTCGGGGAGACCTGCTACCTCCCTAGGGAATCCTGTGCCATAGCGTACCATGATTGGATCCACTATACCAGTCGGGGGTGGAGAGTATTTTAGTGTAGATATGTGATCATACCCAACCTTACATGCATCATAGCTCACCCCACATCTCACGTCGGGTGCGGCCTGACCATTTACATGCTTCATAGCTGTTACGTGTGATTAGCCTGACCTCTACATGCATCATTGCTAACCAACGGTTAGCCTGACCTTACAAGAATCATAGCTAATCACATGTAACCAGCCTGATCAAGTTCCCAAGCTGATCACATGTTAAAGCTAGTGCTCATACACTTAGTCATAGGTTCTTGCTCATGGACATATTGTTTCTTCTCCTGCATTTACTTACAGTATTTCCAGTATTTCTTTTATTTCTCGTACCTATACATGCTTCTGGTATCTTTTCATCTAGAACTGCTACATAGTTTATATCATTAATATAGAATTGCTATTTAGAGATGTACTTTGCTCTTTCCTGACTGGAAAATATTTTTCCAGACTGTGACCTTAGTAGACTGGTTTCTGACACACTTGGGGATTGGAAGTTAATGATTGCAGGTATGATTATTTTGTCGTTAGACTCGTCTTGTATTCCTTGTTTGCCTTGATATCTCATCGTGCTTTAGTTTATGTGATTTAGTATTTCTAGCATTATTTTATGATATCCACGTCTCCTTATGGAGTTGGGTATTCACGTGAGTTGATTAGATAGTTACATGACCTAGACAGCGTTCTACCGCCGATGCTGCGGCATAGGCTGGACGTACCCACGCACTCGTGCCCCTAAACCGGGTGCGGGTCGTGACACGTTTTTAGTGGTGGCCCATGCAGGTCAGACTTCGCTAGTTGTGCGACGTCATAGTTGTACTACTGCGTACCTGCTATAGAATATAGGACATAGGATACTAGGATGAGAGAGGATACTCAATCACAAATTATTTGAGTGATTCCTGGGACGACCCTTGAGAATCTTATTATAAATTTTCCAGTTTAAATCCTTCCCCCTTGTTCCCGTCTGCTCTCGCTTGTTGTTATTGAACTTGATCCTTATTGATCAGTTATTAAATTAAAATCTTGGTATCATTGTTGAGTTTGATTCTCGTTGACCAGTTGTTAAATTTAATTCTTGGTATCGTTGTTGAATTGATTTTATATCGAGATGAATTTTACGGGCTAAAATTTACGGTATCATCTGATGACATATGTTGATGAGGACAGTGAGAAAGGTAAAACGTCTACTTTGGTTATGGACCCTAGAGTTTATCGCAGCCATATTAGCTGTGGTGACGAGAACGTAGGAACCTGACTTGGATGTACATACTACAGTTATGAAACTTAGAGTCTTTCGCAGCCATACCGGTTGGCGTGGCGAAGATTCTAGACGACATGATTATAGAGTTGCATACCTTAGTTACGAAACCTATCGTTTATCGCATCTATGCTTACTGGCGTGGCGAGGATTCTGAGTGTCATGATTTCAGACAGACGTGTATGATTATCAGGTTGTATCTTAAATTGGTTTTTAAAGTATCATCTCAAGACTTATCTATTTATGTTATTCCAGGACTTTGTTCCATCGCTTCTTTTTTTTACTAGCAGTAAAGATACCTTCAGTCCTTAACCCAGTTCTTTTGAGCCTTATTTCTTTAAGGATCCTTGTTAGTATGATAATTAGTGACTTGCAATTTTGGTTGTGACTTGTATTAGTTGACTGAGTGTGACTTATGAGTTGTAAGTGTTTCTTAGTTGGACATGTGAGCAGTAGGCTTTAATCTAGAGTTAGCCCTTAGCATAGTACCTTGTACCAATGGTTCTAGGATAAGTATCATTAGAGACTGTGAGTAGAAGAAGAGAATAGAGTATCAGTGATAGTTCAAGAGTTAGTATCAGAGCTAACATACCCGCCCTGGATAATCATGATTATGCACTTGAGTGATCTATGTAAACAATTAGGTATCAAGGAATTGTGTTAGGGATTAATGGAGCATAACATTCAATTTGATGATTGATATCGGGCGTGTTAAAGGTAAAGAAATTTATATGCATGAGGAGTTATAATAAGGTGTCATGAGTAGAGAAATATCAGAATAGGTAATGAAGATGGTGAAGTGTATCACAGATTAGTGTAACAGGCTATGAAAGGTTAAAAGGAAATACCTATACAACCATCGAGATGAGGAACCATATACATGCCCATGAGAGTAAAGAAACATGAGTGTTATAGTAGATACATGTAATCATGAGTTATAATGAGCTTGATGAGATGATGCATTAATGAAACTAATGATATAATACCAAGAGTGCTAACGATTCTATATCAAGGATTAGTCGAGAACGACGCTCAAAACAGTAAGCACTCTGCGTGATGCTAATCGAATGATATACCAGTTGACATAAATTGAAATCATGGAAGAAATTACAGGTGATGATAACTTTGATCATTGGAGATAATGGTGCAAGTGATTCAGGCAGTACAATTTTAGTACACAGTTATAGACACTAGATGCATTGAGTGCACCTTGAGTATCAGAGACCGTGAGCACTGATATGTACATTTGTGGAGTTATAAATTAAAGGTGGAAATAAAATTTTATTTTTAGAATAATTGAGGAGTTGAGATTACGTCATTAAATTTTTGAGGATTTCAAATATGAATTCAATAAATATGGTTAAGGCTACAAAGATTTTTGGAGTGATTAAATTTTATTTCGATGTTGAGTATCTGATTTTGAGGAAGTATATACAATTTATTTTAAGTTGATCGAGAAGTTAAACCTTGACGATTATTTTGAGGATTAATTTTATGGTAGATGAGAAATATGAATATTAATATATAAGTAGATGATATACATGTGTAAGGATCTGGTGACTTGAGCATGATTGAGATGGCACCGCAGACTGACTTGAGTGTCCATCTAAAATTGTATTGGAAAGAGCAGTACTTAGTATGATGTTGCGCTTGACGTATATTTGAGTGATAAGAACGACTAGTATGGATAATTGTAGTAGAAACGAGAACTGACGGAGGGTATGGTACTAAAGAGATAGAGGTATCAACTTGGATGCATTATTGAATCATGGTTATATTAGAGATTCTTGGCATCAGATTTTGGTATTAATAAACAGGTGTGTGCAATACGGATATATTCATGGATTTTGTGGATTAATGATTAGTTGACACGGGTACCAGTGTACATGAATAGGAATTAGTTAGTGAATGTGCAAGAGTTAAGTGTTTGTTAGAGATAAGGGATACTACCAGTAATATGTTAGCAGGTTCTTTCTTTTCTCCTAATGTTCCTTTTTTCGTCTTTCGATTGATTGATTTTCCTAATACTGTAGTTCGTATGCTTGATTTCTTGTTAGAATAAAACTAGTAGTACACCTTAACAGAGACTGAAATACCATGACAAAAGATACATGACCTATATATTTTTCTTAAATTGCATGGCTGTAGGTAGAGTTTTCTTAACCCATGATCATTAGGGTTTTGACCATAGCAAAGATCTATGACAAGGCTATGACTGACAAAAAGGGACAAGATGATTAAATTGTGGATGAGCATTAATTTAAATAAAGAATTTAGGGGTTGTTATAACAGAGTTGATGGATCATTGATTTTACAAAAATTGAGGTATGATTGAAATTCGAGGATAAATATTAACTTAAATGGAGAATTAAGAAATTCACAGGGCAAAATTTGAGGATTTATTAATTTTAGGAAAGGTCTTGATATGATTGAATTGGTTATTAAAAATTTGAGAAAATTTGGAAAATTATCATTCTATCTAATTGATTGCAAGATAGAAATTTTATATTTTATATTATGAATGTTGCATTGAAGATTCTGAAAGTATCGCATCGTTGAGTATTTGAGGAAAAAGAAAATTCAGAAATAAAATCGTTAATGGAATGGTGTCAAATTCAATTCTCGGAGGAGAATTTAGATTTGAATAAGCATAAATTGAATTTGAGTTAGAGGAGTAGGATGATTGATGGATTAGTGGTTAAAATTTAAATTTTGGGATACGATTTTTATAAATATGCCTTGATTTGGATTTCAATTGGAGGATTGGATATTAAAATCCTTGAGTATTTAGACACGAACTTAAATTTTGGAGGAGTATGACAAAAAGGGGATTTGATTTTTAAAACTTAAAGATTTTCAGGAATATGATGTTATAGAATTTTGAAAGGTTGTGAAATAACAATATGGAAGTACTTCATGATTATTTGGTTTAAAATTTAAATTTTTGATAGAAATAATACAATGTGTAAATGCAATCATTAAGGACCTTAAATTTCGAGGACAAAATTTTTCTAAGGTGGGTAGACTTGTAACCTCCGATTTCCAATTTCCGAAATAATTAGATTTTTAATTTATTTTAAATATCAAGTTTGTAAAATAATTTCTTCTTGAATTCTTGTATTTGATTTTGAACAATGTTTGATTTTAGAAGGTGATTTAAAATCTTCTATAAAAATCATTATTTTCCTAAATGTCGATGTATTATAAAATAAATAAATAAATAATAATATATATATATTTCTCTAGTTTCAAATATTTATTGGCTTGAAATCATAAAATTATTTATTTGATAAAATTATTTAAAGGACTATTTGTTTTCTTCATAATAAATTTTTTGAATTCATTTGGGATAGTAAATAAATAAATTACAAAAATTCAAGGGTTTTGAAATATGGGTTTAATTAGTAGCTAATTTGGAATCAGTTAGCCTTGGAAGCCTCTTAAAACATTTTCTTAAATTATATTTTTCTATTAAATTTACCAGTTTACCGTCTCCCATTCACACCCTCATTTTTCCCACATGAAAACTCATTCATACCTAATCTGGGCCATTCATTATTGGGCCAATCCTCACCCTTCATCCCACACCCTCTCTCCCTATTTAAGTCCCTCATCACCATTCCCAAGAAACCCTAACTAGCCCTCACAAATCCCCACAAGCCACCACCATTTTGTGTGCTCGTGTCCGTGTATCCAGCATCACCGTGTCAGCCGTGTTGGCCTCGGGTCTGACCCCGGGTGTCCTATCGTATCCATTCATTTCCTGTGTCCGGTTACAATATTACAAACAGATTTTTATGTCCGACACACCCGGACACATCCACCTCCACCACAGCAAACATCATCCCGTGTCCACCATCTGGACACATCCCTACCACAGTACATTCGAACCCTGTGTCCAACACCCGGACACGTCCACAGTACACCGAACCCATCGTGTCCAGCCTCGGACATGATCCACCCGACACATATAGCGCAAAACCCTAACCTAGATCTGACGTCATCGAGCTCCGGTGGCCGTGGCTCTCCTCCTCGGCGTCGAGCGCCTGTGGCCTCCTCGAGACGAACAGATCCGCCGACCGCCGCTCTCGAGTTCCACGCCGCCGTCTCGAGCCGAGTCGACCGCCGCTCTCGAGTTCCACGCTGCCGTCTCGAGCCGAGTCGACCGCCGCCTCAGATCCGGAGCCGACGCTGCCGCCGCCGAGTTCGACCGCCGCCGCCTGAGACGATCGCTTCGGCCGCAGATCCGCCGACCCCGACGAGACCCCACCGCGTCGACGACGAGACCCCATCGCGAGCTCTCTTTCCCCCTTTTCGTTCGATTCAGACTGAATTGGTTTCTGTAATTAGTTTAAGTATATAATTAGTTTAAAATTTATAATTAGATTAGTTAATTAATTCTTAATCAGTTAATTATTCATAATTAGTTAATTATTTTATTAATTAGTAGTTAATTATATAATTAGTAGTTAATTAGATCAGTTAGTAAATTCTTAATCAATTAGTTGATTTGTAATTAGTTTAGTGATTAATGTAATTAGTTTAGTATATGTAAATAGCTAGTTTTATGTAATTAGTTTATTTTTATGTAATAAATATAAGGGTTTTGATTATGTAAACTATAATAATTTTTGGGTTCTTTGACTTTCAATGGAATTAGACTTGGTTCTTCCAAACTTCCTAGTAATGGACTGAGTCGACTGTAGATAACTAATAAATAGTTTTTGTAAATGTTGAACCTTAGTTAAATTGGGATATTTTATTAATAGAGATCCATTATTTTGGGATGTACCTATAATAGAAAATAAATGATGGGTTTATTTAGTAGCAAATATTTCTAAAATAGTTATATATCCACTTATACCTCTCAAGGGATTTTATTAAGCAGAGATTTCAAATGGACCCATTGGGTTTTTATAATAATATTTTGGACTATATTTATATATTCAAACCTATAATGTATTGGTTTCTAAATAAGGAATATTTCTTAAAAGATATAGTTGGGCCATTAAAAGAATTCATATAGATTACAATTTTAGACTTAAAAATAATATTTCCTAAAAATATATATATTTTTGGGTCTAACTAAACCAACCTTTTCTCCTAACATAAATTGATTATTATTGAACCTAGCTAATTTATGTATATTTTCTCTGTCTGTTGTGGACCCGGTATCTTCGTCTTGAACTTCGTTCCGAACTCTGATCTTGGATTTCTTTATATAGTTTTTAGCTATTTGGACTGCTCCGGACCCTTTGGAACTAACTGCTATTTCATTTGGGATCACCTTGAGGAGGGTGACATTATATACATTCTTTGATTAGTTATATATATATAAAAAATTGATTGATAAATATACAAATATGTATTTTGGTATAAAAATATATATTTATATACATCTATTTAGTGTATATACACAACTACGTATTTTGTATAATACTAAGAGACACTTATACATATTATATACATTTTTATTGGTATATACTCTGAGTGTAAATGTGTATTTATATACGTATCCCTACTAGATGACCCTAGTTGACTAGAGCCATGCCTGGCATAGCCCTGAGGTCAGGGTATTTCTATTGTGTGTTAGTGTAGCATCTGATACAAGTAAAATTATTATATGTTTATAGGACTGTCGGATTCTCCAGACGATACTCTGGGACAGGACATTGGTATTGACAGCTAAGGACCCAAGGCGAGTACATTCTCTGATTAGTTTCTAATTTATGATATCTCCTATGTTCACTGTATCTAGTATAGATATCCATGCTCTTGACACGTTGGTTACACGGATT
This sequence comes from Iris macrosiphon, assembly GCA_036927795.1. Taxonomy (NCBI): domain Eukaryota; kingdom Viridiplantae; phylum Streptophyta; class Magnoliopsida; order Asparagales; family Iridaceae; genus Iris; species Iris macrosiphon. The sequence goes on from JAYESA010000268.1 coordinate 19,120, forward strand.
GGTATACACGGATCTCGTCATGAGATGTTATTCCTTATTCATGGTGTAGCTTGTACAAGACTTGTTTCCTTGTTATCTTGTGTATGTACAGACACTGATTTCCGGGGAGACTTGCTACCTCCCTAGGGAATCCCTTGCCATAGCGTACCATGATTGGATCCACTATACCAGTCGGGGGTGGAGAGTATTTTAGTGTAGATATGTGATCATACCCAACCTTACATGCATCATAGCTCACCCCACATCTCACGTCGGGTGCGGCCTGACCATTTACATGCTTCATAGCTGTTATGTGTGATTAGCCTGACCTCTACATGCATCATAGCTAACCAACGGTTAGCCTGACCTTACAAGAATCATAGCTAATCACATGTAACCAGCCTGATCAAGTTCCCAAGCCGATCATATGTTAAAGCTAGTGCTCATACACTTAGTCATAGGTTCTTGCTCATGGACATATTATTTCTTCTCCTGCATTTACTTACAGTATTTCCAGTATTTCTTTTATTTCTCGTACCTATACATGCTTCTGGTATCTTTTCATCTAGAACTGCTACATAGTTTATATCATTAATATAGAACTGCTATTTAGAGATGTACTTTGCTCCTTCCTGACTGGAAAATATTTTTCCAGACTGTGACCTTAGTAGACTGGTTTCTGACACACTTGGGGATTGGAAGTTAATGATTGCAGGTATGATTATTTTGTCGTTAGACTCGTCTTGTATTCCTTATTTGTCTTGATATCTCATCGTGCTTTAGTTTATGTGATTGAGTATTTCTAGCATTATTTTATGATATCCACGTCTCCTTATGGAGTTGGGTATTCACGTGAGTTGATTAGATAGTTACATGACCTAGACAGCGTTCTACCGCCGATGCTGCGGCGTAGGCTGGACGTACCCATGCACTCGTGCCCCTAAACCGGGTGCGGGTCGTGACATTACCATAGTTTTCTGCGATCCTAAAAGTTGTCGTTTGTCGCCAACTTGGTCGCTATTTTTGCCTAGGTTTACGCGTTGTTCGAGGTCAACTAACATACAGATATTGAAGGGGGTTAAGTCGTGAACATAACGGTAAAGACGGGATCGAGTTTGGTCGAGCGAGGGCACGAGAAACGGGGCTTGAACACAGGTACTCTGTTGTTCAAAACTGTCGCGGGATGCGCGGTTGTTCGCGGTCGTCGCGGTCACGGTGGCTCCTCAGGCGGTGAACGACGGCGGCGGTGGTTGCTCTGGGTCAGCGCAGCGGTCTGGTCGAGATGGAGGATAGATTTAGGGTTAGGGTTTGGGAGATTAGGTGGTTATATATAAAGGGAGAAAGAGGTCGAGAGAGCGGGTCGGGGTTCTAATGTACGCGGGCGGTAATGGGGTTGTAGCTGCTGCTGTTAGTGATTATATAGTTTAAGCGGTGCGGGTTTGAGTATAATGGGTAGTGGGTTTGATAATGGGTTGGGTTTAAATCTATTTTCTTTTTCCTTTTACTTTTATTTCTTTTTCTTTTCTTTTCTATTTTCTTTTTCTTATTTCTTTTCTTTTCTATTAAACTATATATGTATATATATATATACATAAAAAATTCTAGAATTTATATTAGTGCATACCATTAAACTATCAACTGTCCACAGGGTCTCCTACATGGAATAAATTAGAAAAAATTTATAATTGCTCCATAAATCTCCTAAATGCACAAACACCTAAAATAAAAATTCAATAAATTCTATTTCTTCTATTTAGCTCATAATTACTATAAATGAATTAAATAATTAATTAAAATTAATTAATATAATTTTTAGAATTAGGGGTTTTACACAACCCGACGACCAATGTTAGTCACATGTACCAAGCCAAGTTCCTCGGCACGAAAGATGCAGTTTCAGCAAATTCTTGGCTTCAGGACTTTGAGGCCATCCTGGATGCAACCAAGACCCTATATGATAAGAAGGTAGCAGTCGTAAAGCTATAATTATCTTATCTTATCCGAGATTGGTGGGCAGCATAAGAAATGGCGATTATGAAGCCTATTAATTGGCAGACGTGCAAGGAGCGCTTCCAGGAGAAGTATTTCTACACTACCGCCAGGCTCCAGATCCAGCAGCAATTTATCAACCTCCACCGGAACACAAGATCGGTCGACCAGTATGCGGCCGAGTTTTTTTGACTCAGCCGATTTGCTTCTCATATGGTAGCTTTCGAGGAAGACCGAGCCAAGATATTTGAGCAAGGGTTACATCTAGAACTCCAGCAATTTACGGTCGGCCATAATTATACCACCTACGATGCAATACTCAGGGCAGCTAGGTTACAAGAACTTATCGGCCAGAGATTAGTAGTAAGGATCGGAGGCCAGAAGAGGTCCCACTCATCCCTGAGAAGTGCCAGTATTCAATCATCACCTCCAGCACCAACAGTAAGAATACCTCGCCCGCCAGCACCTCCAACCTATACAGTAACCTCAGTACAATATACCAAGAAGTCTGTATCAGCAGGATACAGCCACTGTGGCAAGCCAGGGCATACCAAAGAATAGTACAGGAAGGCCAATAGCCAGTATCTCAGATGTGGGGCATACGACCACATGCTTGGCTCATGTCCAACCCTGTACCTAGAAGCTTCTTCAGTCCGACAGTTACCAGCTCAGCCTCGGGCAGCAACTGAAGGCCTGCGAGGACCAGCATTAGTACTTCAACCACCAGTCCAGAGTCCTCTCCGGACGCAGACCCAGCAGTTTTAGCAGCAACGTTCGACACAGTATGCATGAGTTTAGCAAGCCCAACCAGTGAGACAGAACCAGCAGCAAGTCAGAGCCACGATCCCTGGATGATCCGCCATCATTCTGCCCATTAAATGCAGATGCGTGTCTCGAAGATCCGCCATCATTCTGCGCATTAAATGCAAAGACGTGCCTCGAGTCCTGTACGAAGAGCAGCTTTTGACGTGGCAGCCTGTTTGTTTTCTGTGGAGCGTAAATAGCTCACATCTGCCTGTGTAAAACTAGGTAGCGTATTCTCTTGTATGCGTAAAAGCGGTTTACACCGAGGAGATGTCGCTAAACGACAGTTTGGTGACATTAATCAAATCTCTTGCATTAAATACAGAGATCTACCATCATCCTGCGCATTAAATGCAGAGGCATGATTATAGCCGTCGTCTGGGTAGTCGTGCAGTACTCTTTGTCAGGAGTCAGACGTCAGATTCACTGTATGATTTGACAAGTTCATTTCGAAGAATACGAACTGTTCCTCATACACTTCAATACTGCATTAAAAGCGGATGAGTTTTATGCCATAAAGGCGATATAGCACCCTTTTTACGCTGAAGTGGCCTGGACGTACTGCTTTTACGCTGATAGTCCTCGAGCTTATATTTTACGCTGTACTTAGCGGAAAAGCTCTTTTGTACGCTGATGGCTCCGAAGCTATATTTTACGCTGCCCAGCATTTAAAATGCTACGTATAGCTATTCAGCATATTTTTTATGCTTCTACAAGACCCCTTTCAAAGCTTTTAAATTCCTCGTAATTTGAAACGCTTTGAATGAAGCATGAAACGATCAAGTTTGACTCGTTCTTCAAGGCTGACTTCATGGCAGATTTATTGGGGATTTGTTGGGATTCAGTGTATTTCTCTTTTGCCTATAAAAAGGCTGAGGAGTTAACCTGTTCTTCCCATATTTCCTTCACCACACAGAGATGATCGTCGGAGGTCGTTGGATTGACTTGAGGAAGAAGAAGACCATGTTCTTCCATCATATAAGGAGCCGAAAAAGAAGGCATCTTCGAGCAAATGTCCTCTGCAACGATGGATCATGGAAGGATATCATAGCTTCCTTTACTCGGGATAATCAGCAACTTCATATGGCGATTCGTCCAGGAGAGAGGAAGGGTCACATTAGACCACACAGCTTGCAAGCTGTATTTTCTTCTGTTACTTTCGTGGACGACAGCAGACAAACTGTAACTGCCGTCTAGGATTGAGTTGGGTTAAATACCTCAACTCAATCTGTCATGACGTATGGAGGATGGGCTGCTTTATACAGGCCTAGTTCTGTATCCTCCTACCATTAATTATTTTTTTGTTAATCGGTCGCAGAAACCGACTAACTGCTGAAGAAGATGGAAGAAGATCTCCACCAATACGAGAACCTGGCAGAACAGATTCTGGGGGTGGCCTTCCGATGACGATGAGGAAATCCTTTGTAGACGGGATTTCTCTCATATGTAATCATGAAAATGAAAAAAAACCCTTTGTAGACTGAATTTCCCTCATATGTAATCATAATTTTAATTTTATTAAAGTCGTCTTCTTCGGTGCATATGATTATCTTTGCCATATACTTTGCTGTGATAAAGTCTGAATATGTGTAGCTTCGACATGTCTGGTAATTTTACGTCGACTCTGATAGAAAGAGCATTAGGTCCCGTCCTATCTTTTACGCATAACCAAGGAAGTGCAGAAAGTCGCTTAGCATTTAAGTCGAGTATTTGAACTGTCCTACTACTTTAGGAATGGGGGAGCCGCATAGAATTCTGAACCGTCACTTCTGATAAGAAGAATTTTCGTTCAGATCATCATCTTCAAGAATGATTTCTCGAAAATCCCTTGCAATAGGGCGAGAAACGGTTGTCAAACTGAATCGCCATCTTGAACTGTGGATGAAATATTCAGACTAGATTCTGGATGAACTTCCAATCGACCCATGAAGAAAAGTAATTTTCAATGTTTGAACTCTGTATGCTTCGGGTACTTGGAGTATTTTTGGGTCCAAGGAGTATCCTCTGCGTGAACCCTTGTAATTGACCGCCTTGGAATATGTCCATATATATACGCGTACTCTGGCCTGCGTATTTTTCAGATATACGGAGAGTCATAGATATGTAAATGTGGATGGGCGTAAAATCCTGAGTTCTTAGCCTCTCGAGCGTAAAAGCTGCCGAGCGTGAAATCATAGACTTGTAGCTCCTGAGCGTGAAGTCGTAGGTTTGTAGCCTCTCGAGCGTAAAAGCTACCAAGCATAAAAGCATCCGGGCGTAAAACCATAGACTTATAGCCTCCGAGCGTAAAATCATAGATTTGTAGCTGCTGAGCATAAAAGCTGCTTGGCGTAGAACCTGTAGATTTGTAGCCTCTGAAAAGAAAATCTTTTGAGCGTGAGGTTGTTGATCTGTTGCCTCTGAGCGTAAAAGCCACCGAGCGTGAAATCATAGACTTGTAGCTCTTGAGCGTGAAGTCGTAGGTTTGTAGCCTCTTAAACATAAAAACTACCGAGCATAAAAGCATCCGGGCGTAAAACTATAGACTTATAGCCTCTAAGCGTAAAACCGTAGATTTGTAGCTGTCGAGCGTAAAAAGCTCCTTGGCGTAGAGCACGAATCTGCTTTGCACGAAAACTTTTCGAATTCGCTGACTATCCGCCTTTCCTAAGTAATAGGCTAATGTAATCCCCAATTATAACCGAATATTAATTGTCGGATTTGGTTCGAGAATCGAGGAGTCCATTCGAACTCTATATATATCCCGCGGCTTTCAGAGAAAAAACTTTTCATCTGTCTTTTGCAAATGAAAGCTTTCGACTCTTCGAGTTCTCTCCTTCGTTTCCTCTCCGAGCTTCCTGAGTTTTCAGCAATGGCCCCAAAACCGATCTCTTCTAAGGAAAAGAAGGCCGACTCTTCTTCTCGCTTCTCAGTCCAAGCGAGGGCGACTTTTGTCGGGCAAGGCGAGCCCCATTCTGAACGAAGTATCCCGCCGACGAGCTGTGCACCCGGAGTTAAAGGTAAAGCTTTTGGGATGAAACGAACGAAGAAAATCCTTCGCACACATTGTATGTGAACACGTTAGGTCATCTTCGGTGCTGATAGCCTCTTCGAGAAAGATGATGCACGGAGATATTTTATCTTTTACGCCCATATTTCTAATGTGACAGCGTAAAAACTCCATATTTTCGCGGTCGAGCATAAAAGCTTTGACTGTCAAAAACTTGGCGTATACCATAAAATTTGAGTTTTACGCTTCTGGATGAAAATTCCGGCATAATAACTCGAATTTTGGCAGTCTGGCGTAAAACACAGACTGTATGCTGCCAACCTTGAATTTTACGTTTAGAAAATAGATTCCAGTGTAAATGATCAAGTTTTTACAGTCTTAGCGTAAAGCACAGACTGTTGACTCTTGGCATATGCTGTAAGATTATAATGTCTAGTATAGAAACTGATGTGTTTTTCTTGCACTTTGCAATTAACTTGCATATGTCTTCACTGGCCGAGGTGATGGGTTCTGCTGTCGGGATGCTGCATTCCAACTACCTGGAGGATTTGTCCCACGTGACATTTCCTATCTTCGGACCCAATATCCTGAAGGAAGGAGAATCCTGATATCGTCCCAAGGAGAGCTAATGTTGTTGAATATGATCAACGGAGAGCCCCTGACGTCCATAGATGGGGTCCAATATATAAAATCGGCTTTTCTCTTCGGGGACATGATTGACAAGCAGTCCCAGACGAAGCCCAAGAAAGAACTCTGGGTTTTCCCTGCCGGGGGCTTGGTTCTGTATCTGCCCAAAATGCTGAGAGACTACCCTATCTCGGTATTCTTCTATGCCACACATCCTAGGAGGATGTCGTGGGTGCTGACTCCCAATCTTTACGGCCGACCGGGGAAGATCTTCTATCAGACAGGATCTGGCCAAGGGTCATTTGTCAGTCGCCCTTCCGGCTCTGTGATGTCGTTCAGGGGATTATATCCGGACAGTGTCCCGAGTGAAGACAGTTTACTACTCCAGCCGGTCCAATTACCGACTTTCTGCAATAATTTTATGGGGCATGGAGGAGTATACCCCAAGGTTAATCCTCGATGATTGGGTGGATTACCCCAATAAATCTTCGATGGGCTCGTTTAGCTGACTGGGTCCTGAAGCATTTTCAGACCGAGTTGGGAGCATTGGTCTGTATGAAGCTGTGAGTGCTACCAGCGTTGGGTTACCTCTCAACCCCAACATGTTTCTGGCTTTGATGGAGCGATATATCTCGCTCACCGGGACTTTCGTCACTCCACTGGGGGAGTTGGGATTGGTCCTCCACGAGATGGCAGAGATTTCAAGACTGCCAATGGGGGATACCCCCTACGAAGAGTATGTTCCCACCAACCGGGAGCTGGGGGATTCAGACCCTCGGGTAGTGGCAGTATACCAGGAGCTGATGTGTCACTACCTGGCGTGCACCGCCTTTTATTAAGAGCCTTCAGATTTGGCTCATACCAATAAGTGGGCGTCCTACCTCTTCTTTCACCTGGCCAGGGCTGCTAAGCCAGAAAAAATCTTGGATAGCAAGGATCAGCCTCTGAGCTTTCTGAGCGTGCTGAGTGCTCAGGTAGTCGATGATCTTATGGAAGACGTTGAGGCTCCCGATCAGATTCTCGACGAAGGGATAAGGAAATATCCTACAGGCACTAAGGCCTACAGTTATTTGAGGCATTGTCGCAGGCCTCTGTCCAAGGAAGGTCAACTGGATGGCTTCCTTTCTATATGGCTGCGCTGACTGGTGGTACCCGGCATTGCATCTGCGGACCGCATTCACCGCAACACGCTATAGCCTGCAGTGCGTCTGGTGTTCGGGGCAAGACTGGGTTTGCTCCCTGCCATGGTGTGCCGCATACAAGCTGGCCTGAGGGCCATTACTGATAGGCTGCTTGCCGATAAAACTCGGTGTAATAGCTTTCCCGGGGTAGAATTACCGTACCTGTACTTGATGGGATGGTTAATTCTCTATAACCCCAGGGTGATATTTTCTGGCTCTGGCAGTAGCTAGGGAGGTAGTTTCTTACTGAATTACAAGAAATCCTCCTGGAACGTGACCACAGTTTTAGACTGTCGGCGGGCGCTGAATTTCAGTCACAGCTGGAAGATTTTATGCACTATCCCCTCTGTATATCTCAATCAACAGGGGATCAGACTTTAGGATATAGGCGACGGGAAGACCGTTCTTTCTCCTGAAGCTTTTAATTGGTTGGTCTGCATTAGACCTTCCCATTTACTGTACCGAAGTGAAGACCATTGCTTCTTGGAACCCTACCTGCCTAGTCGGTTTGCCAGGCAGTTTGGATATGACCAATTGCATATGGGCAATGCCGTCACCAGCTTCAGGTCCAGGGGTGGACTCATTGATGGAGCGAGAGGATGGCGATACTTCATCATGGGTTGCACTGAAGCAACTTTTATCGTGCCCGTCATTTCACTCTCCACGGAGATGCGCATCCTCCACTCGTATGCCCAGTTCTATGTGGCAACCAACACTTTCTACCGCGACTTCGATATGCATGGAAGTTTTAGGATGCCTTCCTCTAAGTCCGCAGGAATAGACAAAATCCTCTCGGTCTCCTCTAACGAGGTAAAGATTCCGTCAATCCAGACGAGCCTCTGTTGGCGGTACCGAGGGGTGACATACCTCCGCCTGTAGGGCCTCTGGTCATCTCTGGTAAGCGAAGGGCTCCTGTTCTGAAGGGGACTTCCCCTCGCAAGAAGAAGAAGAAAGTGGTTAGTCGTCCTCTCAGGATTCCTCACCCCGAGGTTCCTAGAAGTGAACCTGCTGTCTCCCCTGTTGGGGATGATTCTTCGATTGGAGGTTCCTCACTTTTTGGAGAGGGAACCTCCACAGTTTCGGCTGGCGGTGCCGGAGAATTCCTGCTCGAGGCTGCTATTGTTGCTACCGCTTCAGGTAGTGGTGCGAGATCGCCCACCAGGCCGAGCCAAATAAGGATATCTTTATCCAGACCGGCAACGGGAGAAACCCCTGCCGTGTCTATAAGTATACCCAGCAAGATTCCACCTGGTGAACCTCGATTGGATCTGGGTGAAGATTCGTAAAAAAACCTGCCGCTGTCAGTTGGCACACCCCCTTCTCCAGGTATAACAGCTCGCTTAGCGTCATTAAGAAATGATTTAGCTGTACTGGCTGCAGACGCGACATATATACCATCAGCCATGGGTAAATATCGTTCTTACGCCTCTTTTTAGAAAAATTAACATCATGTCGATATTAACTTTCCTATCTTCTTTTCAGGGGAAGACATCTATGGGGAGATGTGACTTTCGACTTTGTTTTCGTTCCTGTCTATGGCACGGAGGTGCCTAACTTTGAAGAAGAAACGTTTTTGGGTGCTGGCTTGCCCGAAATGGTTTCGGTATCTCGAGTGGAGGATGAGCCTGTCACTACGACAATGCCTCCTTTGAGTACGCCGGTCACTTCGTCTGTTGCTGGCGTATCCTTTTTTATTGCAACATCGGTTGAGGCGACGGCTGTGGCAACATCGTCTGCGATCGTTCCTGGAGGGAGGTTTGCCAATATTGCAGCCACTCCTAGCGTTTATTCGGATCTAGGTATGCTGACTGAGCAGTATACTAGTATCTTCTACACCATCTTAAAAATGCTGATATCAATGGTGTTGGAGAAGAATCTAAGCTTCGAGGCTCTGAAGAGGTCCTCTCAGTTTATGATAGTGTCGATCAGAGAATTCAACGACATTGGGGTAGCTGACACGCTGGAGGAGATAGTTAATAGATTGGAGCAACCCATTAACGAATACTTGCAGCTAGCTCGAGGCAGCATTGACGGTCTCGTTCAAGCTAGGTACGACTCCCTGACTGTAGAGCTTGCTGGGCAAATAGAATCTCTGGACAAGTCCATCGAGGCTCAGCAGCAGGAGATGGATCATGAGCATGCCCAATTAGAGTATGTCATTCCCGAGCTGACCCAGTGCGAAGCCGAATATGAGGAAGAGGCAGCGAGGGTCCGCAGATTGAAAGAGGAGCTCGTTCAAGCAGAGGCAAAGGCTCTCTCTTTGTTGGCAGCCCGAGATGCGCTGAAGCATCGACGGAAGACTGTTCAGCAGAACCTGACACGTGTGGGTGCCTTCCATTCAGGTTTTATATAGGCTCGGTCTAAGCTAGCTGCTTTGAACAATGACGCGACAAGGTTGGAACGGGCTCGCACCGACGTCTTGAACTCCAGGGATGAGAGAATGGTTGCTCTGGCGCAGCAGATTCGCGACCTAACCGCTCCCCCCAAATGATGTACTTTTTTGCTTTTTTAATGTAATTTTGTTTTTTCTGGGAATAGTAAAGAGACTTTTATCTGACTTTGTGGACCCATCATTTTGGAATATAAATGACAGATTTGGGTGAAAGTGATATCAGAGGTAATATGGACATGATATACTCTCGGTAAGTTTCAGCAGGACATATCTATTCAGAGGTTATATGGACGTGATAAAATATGCTTCGACTAAATTTTTTACACAAAACACTATCAGAGGTAATATGGATGTGATAGGTCTTGCAGTTCCAAATTAGTTGAACATATCTATTCAGAGGTTATATGGACATGATAGAATACGATCCAACTAATTTCGTTTTGGAAGTAGTATTGTCAGAATGAGATCTTCACCATACTCCATTTGAGCAAAGGAGGTTAAGCATAGTACCTCTTCAGAAATTTGCCGTTGATAGGAGCCATCAACAGGTCTCCATTAGGCTTGGCTAACCTGTAAGCGCCGTTTAAGAACGTCGTCTCGATCACATAAGGGCCTTCCCATTTGGGCTAGAATTTACCCTTACTCTTGTGAGTAATGATCATTGGCCTTCTTACAGCTAAAACTAGCTCGCCAACTTTGAACACTCTTTCCTTTACTTTTTGGTTAAAAGCTCTGGAAATGCGTGCCTGGTAGAACGCGATGCGTTGTTGAGCCTGAAGGTGTTTCTCGTCTAATCCTTCTAGCTCTTGAAGCCTTAACAGGTCATTCCTTTCCCGTGTCAACTCATTAGCCACTGCTATCCTGAGTGGCGGAATTTGGATTTCAATGGGGAGAACTGCTTCACTCCCGTAAACCAATAAGAATGGGGTACAACCCGTCGGTGCTCGTACCGTTGTGCGGTATGCCCAGAGACATTCACCTATCTTCTCATTCCAATCTCTCTTGTTCGAAGAGACGAACTTCTTCAAAAGTTTGATAATGGTTTTTTTGAAAGCTTCCGCCAAACCATTAGCAGCAGGATTATATGCCATAGAGGTCATATTTTGTATTCGATTTTTATCGCAAAATCGATGAAACGCATGGCTAATGAATTGAGGCCCGTTGTCATGAATTATCCTTCGAGGAATCCCAAAGTGATAGATGACATGATGCTTGAGGAAGCTGATCACATTAGATCTCTTCACTTCAGCAAGAAGGATCGCCTCTGCCCATTTGGAGAAGTAATCCGTGATGGCCAGTATGAACCGGTGACCTCTGGAAGAAGACGGGTGAATAGGACCAATGATATCCATACCCCATGCTTCGAAAGGCCAGGAAGCAACTGTAGGATGTAGAGGTTGAGAAGGTTGATGTATAAAGTCTGCATGAACCTGACAGGCTCTGCATTGTCTTGCATACTTTATTGCATCTGTGATCATAGTAGGCCAGCAATAGCCCATCCTCCTGATACGATCCTGTAGTTTAGGACCGGGTTGATGCGCTCCGCATACGCCGTCGTGAGCTTCACGGATAATCTGCTGTGCCTCGTCACCGTAGAGGTATCTCAATAGCAGTCCATTGTAGGTCCGACGATATAGACACTGCGAAGATGCATCAAAGTAGAAGCGTAATGATCGTCTTTTGACGGATAGTGCTTCTTTAGGGTCCTCCGAAAAGATTTTGTATGTCACAAAATCTATAAAGGGACTTCTCCAGTCTCCCTTGGGAGGATCGGTGTTTACAGCGTAGCTGCGTTTGATGTGGAAGTTGTTTTTTACACAGAATAAATCTCTGTTAAGAAGGATCACCAAATTCTGCCTTCTTATAGGAATCGCTAAATCTGCAGCTAGACTGGCTAGGGCATCAGCTTCCAGATTTTGAGATCGAGGCATATGTTCCAGGAAGAATCCTTTGAAGTGTCATGGCTATCTCGACCGTTGCTCGGTGATAGGGGATAAGGTCTGGATTTCGGACTTCATATATTCCTCTGACTTGATTAACGATCAACAGAGAATCACCGAAAGCTTCCAGAGATTCGACGCCCAATTCTTTAGCGACTTGGAGCCCGATTAGTAGAGCGTTATACTCCGCAACATTATTGGAGCAGGGCTCTCTAAAAGAATATTCTCGATAGATGATGAGCTTATCAGGAGTAACCAGGACAATGCCTACTCCTGAAACTATGTTTCCCCTGGGACCAGTCCTGGAGGCGCCATCGAAGAATAGTTGCCATGCATCACTTTCCATCACGGAATTATATTCGGCAACTTCGTCAGGAATGTCCTCGTATAGTTTGGAGGTCTCCGGGTCGGATGAGCAGCTAGGAAGTCGGCCAATGCTTGGCCTTTGATGGACTTCTGGGGGATGTACACCATGTCATACGGTGTTAATAACATCGCCCAAGTCGCGAGTCGGGAGTTAAGAACGCTTGGCTTGTTCATCAATACCCGAAGAGGATTGATCCTGGAGATGATATGAATAGTCTGGCCTGTGACATAATGTTGCGTCTTCTGAATAGCGAACATCAGAGCCAAGCATTCTTTTTCTACTGGACTATATCGGTGTTCAGCTCCGACCATCATCCTGCTTAGATAGTAGATAGCCTGTTTATGACCCACATCGTTCTTCTGTGCGAGAAGAGCTCCCAGAGAATGATCCATAGCTCGAACATACAGCAAGAATGGTCTTCCTATGACGGAAGGCACCAGAACTGGAGGATGAGTGAGGTAGCGTTTGATATCGTTAAACGCTTGCTGACAGGCCTTGTCCTATACGAAGGATACACCTTTCTTTATGAGATGAGAAAAAGGCTGACATCTCCAAGAGAGGTTGGATAGGAATCTCCGGATATAAGCCAGACGACCTTGAAATCCCCTGAGTTCTCTCAGATTACGGGGCTGTCGCATTTCTAAGATGGCCTTAACTTTATCAGGGTCCACTTGAATGCCTTTAGCGGTAATGACAAATCCCAGGAATTTGCCACTGGATACACCCAGAAAGGACTTTGTAGGGTTTATTTTGAGTTGATGTTGGCGCATCAATTCAAACATTATCTTCAAATCTTGGATATGATTACCCTTGAGGCAGCTTTTGACAGCTACATCATCTACGTAACATTCCACTGTTTTGCGTAAATGCTCATGGAATATGTTACTCATAGCCCGTTGGTACGTAGCCCCGGCGTTCTTTAATCTGAAGGGCATGACCGTATAGCAATATATCCCCAGTGGTGTCCGGAAGGTAGTATGCTTCTCGTCTTCAGGATGCATCTTGATTTGATTGTATCCTGAAAATCTGTCCATGAAAGACATACGTTCAAAGCCGCATGTATTGTCAATCATGACGTCCGTAATGGGAAGAGGAAACCCATCCTTGGGGCAGGCTGCATTCAGATCTCGGTAATCGATGCAGACACATAATTTTCCAATTTTTTTCATGACCGGGACAACATTGGTGACCCAGTCAGGATGTTGTTCTTTCCGGATGAAACCGTAGGCTATCAACTTCTTGATTTCAGCTTCAATGGCGTCCATCATATCCGGGCGAAACCGGTGTTGGTGTTGCTTTACAGGCTTCAAATCGGGCAATATATTGAGTTTATGAGTAGCCACCTTTGGATCAAGACCTGGCATGTCCTCATAATTCTATACAAAGACGTCGATATATTCTTTTATCAGCTGGATAACTTCTTCCCTTTCTTCTTCGGAAAGATTGTTACTGATAAATATCGACTTTGGCAAAAGTTTATCCCCAACATCAATCTGGATAACTTCATCTTCGGTGGGGGATTCTCTCTGTTCGAACCAGAATTCCCATTGTGTATCCATTTGTTGAGCCCAAGAGTCATTCTCAAACGGTTCAGATTCTTGTTCGTCTGCTTCGAAGGAACCTGCCACTACCATATTTACTGATAATGTTCGTTCGAGATTATCAGATGAGTCGAAGGGCGATGAGCCATTTTGAAAAGAGAAAAAGATATCCTCGTTCGACTCAGAAGTTGCAAGGGAGGTGATATACCCTAACCCGAAACGAGTTCGTTGACAGTAGAGATCGTCGTGCAGCGGCATTCGTCTGCCTTTTCCGTAGTTGAGACCTAGTTCCAGCTTCAAGTCATAACCCATACTTTGCATGATCTTCAAAGCTTGCAGGCTGTATCTGTGAACTTGTATTTTACCAGCATCGTCATCTAAAGAATCTTCTTGTACAGTCGGTTTATTGTGCATGCGGCCGAAGATTATTGGACGCTGACTGCTGCCAGTAGGCGGGATGGTGAAGATGGAATCCTCGTGCCGCCCATAGGTCATGATGACATTGGATGATGATGCTACTTCCTAGACATACGGATGGTAGGAATCTATAGCTTCCAAGAATTTTTGTGCTATTGGTTCTATATCGTCATGGGGAGAGGACTCCTTATTTGGAATTTGAGCGTCAATATACGGGAAAAGAGGATCTTTATTGTCATCAGAAACCGCGTTTCCGGTTGTATTTACATCAATCGGGTGCCTGTTGTGCCGAAGGTTGATGACTAAGGGTGGAGGCTTCTGGTTCAAAGTGATCACAAGAGGATGACCTCATCTTCCTGACCTGGTTTTGTTCAGGTGGATAGCCATAGGCTCCATGGCTTTTGGACAAGTAGTTCGCCCTTTCACCTTGATTGACAGAGGTTGCTTGGCAGAGGGTTCTTCTGGCTCTCGATGGGATTCCTTCTTGCTTCGCCTGATACCTCTTTTATGTAGTCTTGAGAGTACAATATGGCATCAGAGTAGTAGGATTCTACCTCTCTAAACGGGTTCAGGTCCGCAAACTCCATTTGTACTGTTCCTTGGGCATCTACATATTTATAGCATTGATGTAGAGTCGAAGGAACGATGTTGTTGTCGTGGATCCAATGTCTACCCAGCAGAATGTTGTAGGATACCTCTGAATCAATGACGTAATATGTAGCCACTGATCTAAGGTCGCCAATCTGGATCCTCAGGCAAATTTTCCCCAACGGCTTACTTTTTCTGGCGTTGAAACACGTGATTGTAGTGGTGGTGTAAGCCAATTCGCTGGTAGGAATCCTCAGCGGTCTGAGCAGACTATAAAGAATGATACTGATTGATGATCCCGGATCTATGTGAATTCGGTCGACCTCCATGGAACCGACGTATCCGGTATAATAGAGGGGTCTGTCATGCCTGTTATGCTTTAACAGTATGTCGTCTTGAGTGAAAGTGATATTCGGGACCACCTCCATCATACTGTAGCATTGAGGACACGCCACGGGTTCTTCGTCAGGGGACTTGAGCTGGGTCAAGTATGCTTCCTCTTGTATTAATGCTTCACTCAGGGCTTGATGAGTGTCTTGAGAGAGCCTGAGTAGTTCAAAGATGGACAACCTGGCTGGTGTATTGGCCAATTGGGCTAGGTTGTCAAAGTTGTATAGCTTCTCTAAACCTTTGTTTTGAATATTTTTCATGGGTTTATCTAAGCGCACTTCTTTTTGCTTCCCTTTGTCCGCCGAAGTTGGTCTCGAAGGACCGACCTCTGGTATGACGGTTTCTGGTTCTGAAGGCTTGGCGGCTGAAGCATCTACTGGTGCATCTTCCTGACTTGCTCCATAGTCCTTGAGGTAAGCTTTCCCTGAATGGGTTGCAGTAGCCAAAACCTCATCTTCTGATGCTGAGTGTGCCGTAACCATGTGACATGGTTTACGCTTTGAGTTCTTCTTAGACTTAGCCTTAGCAGCTTGAGTCTCTTTCTTGATCTCTGACACCAGATCAGGATGAACCCACATGATCTCGCCCCGCTGGGTAGTTAGGGGCACCAGGTCATGATTTTGACCCCTAGGTGGAGGAAGATTAATGATGTTCATCGTTGTCCGGGAAATAGGTGTAACACCGTCCGGGACTTCTCAGGGAGGCAGATTGCCAAATTGTAGAGAGATCATGTTGGCTGTGACCGTCTTCTCGCTGTTGCGCAGAGTGATGGCCTTAGCATTGATCAGCTCCTAGATCTTCCTCTTCAGTACATAATATACTTTTTTAGGGTGGTGTATGTATCTATGAAAGATGCAGTACTTGGGGTTATTAGTACTGCCGACTTCATTAGGCCGTTTCTCCTCAGGAAGGGTAATCTTGCCACTTTTGACGAGACACTCGAATATGCTCAGAATATCGTCGTCGTCAAAAGAGTATACTTCAATGGACTTTGAAGTCCCAGGTTTCGTCTGTGTGGTTGCCTCTATCGGAGGCAGAGATCATGATGCCATTATCACGCGCCTTCCGACTGTTGTCCTCGGCGGCTACCGCTGAGATGATGAACGAGGGCCAATCATAGAACTAATATGGTCCTGTGAACACCGAGATCACGGGAAGAAGGTCCTTCCTGCAAATGTCCACCAACGCCGAGTTTGGAACTCCGGGAGGCATTTGCAAAGTGGCTTGACGAAAACGTTCGATGAAGGTGCGAACGTCCTCTTTTTCCTTCTGCTTCACTTCGATGAGAGAGGACATAGACATGTCCATCCCTCCCTCATAGAATCGTGCGAATAATAGAGCTTTGAAGTCTTCAAAGGAAGTAATGCAGTTGTCCGCCAGACTACGGTACCACTGATAGGCCACTCCCGAGAGACAGCCTTTGAACACCCGAGTGAGGAGGGCGTCATTCCCCTGTAATAACACCGTCATCATACTAAAGTAGTTTATGTACTGACTCGGTGATATTTTTCCCTCGAACAAAGCCATAGTCTATGGTTTGTATCTAGGAGGGAAAGGGACCTCTTCTCAGATAGTTGGGTAAGGCTGGTTGATTCCCAATTTCTTGAGCTGATCTTTGTGCTTTAAGGTATCAAATTGGGCTTTTAACTCTTGTACTGTCTACATCAGATTTTTAGCCGATAGCGGGACCACGGAGTGGTGGGGAATCGGTTGCATTGCGACTCCAACGGGAGGTAATATATTCTCCGAGTGAGGAAGCGGAGGAACTGCTGACTCCTGATCTAGAGCAGCCTCTTGGATTGCATTGGATGGTGGTAAGTCCACCCCCACACGTATCTGAGTTGGAGGGACCGATGCTTGAGCCATAGCAGCTGTGTGTTGAGTCAGCATCATCTGGTGCATGTTCTCCATCATGGATTGTATCTCTTTCAGAGATGTCTCCAGTACATAATGCGTTGCTCAGCGCTCCCCGACGGGGAAGCTTCCTCGCGTTCATCTCCAATGGCATAGACTCCCATCTCCCTGGGTGTCATTGAAGGGTTAGTATAGGTCTCTGTAGAAGTTGACTCTATACTTTCAGCATCTGATTCGGGAGACTGGCGACCCCCAGCATCGGAATCAGAAGAGTACAAAGCTGGTTGTTGTGACCTCGAACGGGTATTTTAGAACACCCGAGCTTCAGTGTTCCTAAGGAGCTCGTTGAATCTCCTTCGGCTTGGAGTTCTAGAGGGATGACGTCTTGAGCTCGACCTTCCTCTAGGTATGTGTGAAGCCATGTTCACTGATGCACGTGTGGGCTCTTCTTCCTGGAAAGACGGAGAGTAGCTCAACCGGTCGAAAATTGATCGTTTTGTTTTAGAACAGCAATAATTAACTACAATCCTATGACTATTATAATAGTGCTCGCTAGGAGGCATAATAGACATGCTGGAAGATCCCCTATCCTTGCGTTTCTAGATCAGATACTCACACAGGTCAGGAGGATTTACAGAAGAAGAAGAAGATCGCTTGTTTCTTCTGTTCACCTCAGTGGGCATACGGATGTTGGGAACCATAGTTCTTCCCGTGCCACCCGTATATAACAGGTTGGCCATCTGGGTAGCGGATGATCCCCAAGGAGTGTGTCTTTTTGCAAACTGAGCCTTCTTTACGCTGAGGGGTTTCACTTGGCATAATTTAGAGCTCTGCTCAGGTTGGCGTAAAGCTGAGAAGGTCATCAGTCGGCCGTTAGTTTCTCGCGTAATCCGGAGGGCGGGGAGATTCTTCCCTTGCTGGCGTAAAGGCCAAGAAGTTGAGCAGTCCGCTACTTGATTTCCCTTACGTAGATTGCAGGGATTATCTGCTTCTCCGCGGAGGGTAGATGTATTTTCACGCGTGGAGCACGTTTGGAATTTCTGTTTTGGCGCTAAGGCATTGTCAGAAATTCTGTCTGCCACGTCATCGACGGGAGATTAGATTTTACGCACAGAGCGCGGATTAGACTTCTAGACTAGCGCTGAGGCATTACCAGAAGTTTTGTCTGTTCCGTCAGTGACGGAAGACTGAGTTTGACGTGCTAGACGTGGATTAGACTTCTGGACTAGCGTTGAGGCATTGCCAGAAGTTTTATCTGTTCCGCCAGTGACGGGAGACTGAGTTTTACGCGCAAGGTGCGGAGGGAGCGATGCTACAACCTCGTTGGTCGGAGAGGTTGGAGAGTCGGCAGGAATGGTAGGGGATGTCTTGGGCATCCAGACCTTACGCAGCTTCCTGTTGTCTTGGACAGAGAGAGAGTGAGAGCTACCCCCTGTTCGAAGTATCTCTTCGTAGGCAGACTGGCCGAACTGGACGACCAGGGTCTTCTTCACGGATCCTACGGATACCGCATCGTGTTGAGCAATTGCTTTCTCATCAGAAGAGAATGATGTCCCCAGCAGAGTCGCCATCTTATTTATGGTGATAAATGAAAGAAGATAAGATGAGGTTTATACGAAACCCGCTCTTTGGTTTACAAACAAGCTGTACAATTAATCCTATACGAGGATGTCGAGTACAATTTTTAATCTGGGTAAATATTGCTATAGGAGTCTGATCTGCAGTCGATTACTTTGTCCCTTGGACCACACGATGACGAAGAAGTGTCGTAGAAGACAGAAGAGAGCGCTTTAAAGGTTGCAAGAGAGAGTGGATGTTCGATGCCAAAGTCGTCGATCACTACTCCTTGTCTGAGCTCTGGATTCTTCTCTCTCAAAGACTCTCCGACTCTTAGTTCTTGACCTCTTCTTTTAATTCTTTTTGTTGATCTTTTTTAAAATCTTCGACCCTGGACCTCTGTGGATAGAGGTCTCTATTTATAGATTTTTAGTGACAGTAACTGTCCAATCGGCATAGAAGTCGTACAGTGGAGAGTGTGACACTTTTTATGCTGAAGGTTACAATAACTGTTACCTAAGTATAAATGATCTTCTGTATATGAGTGTGACGCGTGTCCCATCAAGAGACGATGCGTATAACTGCTGCAAAGATTACGGCATAAAGAGCCACATAGGTAGTTATTTCTCGCGTAGAAAAGATTGGCGTAGAAGCCAATAACTGTCACCATGGCGTAGAAGCCAAAGTGTTATCAAACCGGCGTAAAAGCCGAGCAGGCATAGAAGTCGAGTGGGCGTAGAAGCCGAGTGTGCGTAGAAGGCAGCTGATCTCCCTCCCTTGACTGAGGTGTTGAGCGAATTCTGGACCGAATAGCTCTAATACGCACCAATGCAAATATAGCCTGAGTTGGTGTATTTCAAGGAGATAGCATACATCATGCTCCTTAGCTGAAAATAGCCTGATGGCGTAACGTGCAAAAGTGATGATGTGGACGTCTTAGCCGAAATTACGGCCTTTGGTGATATAATCAAATCTTTTGCATTAAATGCAGAGATCTGCCATCATCCTGCGCATTAAATACAGAGGCGTGTCTTGAAGATCTGCCATCATGCTGCGCATTAAATGCAGAGACGTGCCTCGAGCCCTGTACGAAGAGCAGCTTTTGACGTGGCAGCTTGTTTGTCTTCTGTGAAGTGTAAACAGCTCACATCTGCCTGTGTAAAACTAGGCAACGTATTCCCTTATATGCGTAAAAATGGTTTACGTCGAGGAGATCTCGCTAAACGACAGTTTGGTGACATTAATTAAATCTTTTGCATTAAATGCAGAGATCTGCCATCATCTTACGCATTAAATGCAGAGGCGTGATTATAGCCGTTGTCTGGGTAGTCGTGCAGTACTCTTTGTCAGGAGTCAGACGTCAGGTTCATTGCATAATTTGATAGGTTCATTTCGAGGAATACGAAGCGTTCCTCGTACACTTCAATGCTGCATTAAAAGCGGATGAGTTTTACGCCATAAAGGCGATATAGCACCATTTTTATGCTGAAGTGGCCTGGATGTACTGCTTTTACGCTGATAATCCTCGAGCTTATATTTTACGCTGTACTTAGCGGAAAAGCTCTTTTGTACGGTGATGGCTCCGAAGCCATATTTTAAGCTGCCCAGCATTTAAAATGCTGTGTATAGCTATTCAGTATATTTTTTATGCTTCTACACCCATTTAGCCCCTACCCGGACCCGTTAGGAGAAGAAAATATCAACAGCAGCAGTAGCAAAAACCAACTTTTCTTCCCCTTCTCCGCGCGTGTGAGCCTTTTCATTCCACCGCTTCTTATCTCTATTATTACTAAAATCTCCTCAACCAAAACCTAAAAACAAAGAAAGAAAGAAACAGCAGCAGCAGTGGCTTTTGAGACCACTAAAATTAATTCCACCGCCTCTTTATCCCAATATATACTAACAAACTCTCCCAAACCCTAACCCCACTTCTTACACCAAACATAATACTATTTTGGACGCCTGCACTATACCGAAGTCTTGCTCGGCAAGTATACCTTGCCATCGTACTATTATTTACATTCCATATGATGTTTGCATAGTTTATTTCCTCTTATTTAGTTCATTTATTGCTAAATAAATTGTGCGTCTAAGGAAACTTGGGTGCAACGACGATATCGTCGTATCATATTTATTTATGTAGATTTTTGGACCTACTTTATGAGACCACCCCAATATTATGGAGCATTATTAGATTCATTGGCCAGGACATAGTTGTTACACGAATTGTGAGTCTCATATAGATCACGGACTACATGATAGGTCTGGCCTCCTGTACGCATGGGCTGTGCATTAGTGATGACTGCTGATAGAAACTTTGTATGCTAGTAGACCTGGTATTTATTTAGAGGTTCTATCGTGTCATGGATGTGGCATGCTTAGAGCATGGGATGGGAAGAACAATAAGTAAGGCATTTGGGCTCCTTTGTACTTTTTTCTTCTGTAACCCGGAAGCTCCATTGGAGATATGGGCGGTGATAACCCCATTTACTACTTGGCAGCCTCTGCCGTTCAAAAGACAACATGCTTTGAGGCCTCTAATTTTTCGAGAAAGTTACGCCAATCCTATTTTTTAGCCAGATAGCCCACTTGGTGGAAAGTTGTTCTCAAACTGCATTTACTTAGACGGTTAGGCGAACCCGTTGGATGTTTACTTTTCAGTACTTTATTGGTATACTTTTATGTATCTTGTTACGTCCCTCTGAGGACCTGGTCCCTTTCCAGATATGGACGAGCAGGAGTATCCATAGGAGTACGGATCTGGACCTGACGCTACTTACCAGACTGAGGAGGTTTTACCTTCGGAGTATCTATGATGTTATTTCCACTGTTTAGAGATCCTTGTTGCTACTTCAGTATAGTCGTTTTGTAGTGAATTTTTTCCATCCGACTATCAGACTTGATACTCATCCTTGATATTCAGATATTATTCAGCTCTTTATTTTTACTTATTATTTGTGCTGTGGATGAGATATAGATTGTGTATGACTTGTTGTGACAGTATATTACCACTGGTGGATTGGATATTCATATACAGCGTACATGTGTATATGATTTCCATATATTAGAGTTCATATACATACGGCTTTGCGTGTTACGTATTCCTAGTCCTACGTATTTTGGGACTGGGGCGTGACATATTTTTGGTAGTGGCCCATGCAGGTCCAGAATATATTGCCTCGGTTATGTAACTGTACCGAACATGCCTGCGTATAGGAATAGAGCATAAGGATCTCATCCACGCTTGACTAAAACCTCATTCTTCCTTTCAACTATCCTCTGTTTGGATAAAACAAAGTTTTACGCCAAGAACCCTTTTCCCTGTGACCAGACTCTTTATTCTTGTTGGCGTAAAAAACCAAAATGACTGTTGTTGGCGTTAAAGTCAAATGACTGTCATGTTGGCGTAAAAGCCAAATGATTGACTAGTTGGCGTAAAAGCCAAATAACTGTATGGTTGGCGTAAAAAGCCAAACTATGAAGAAGATTTCCTCCTTTACGCTGCGGTTATGACAACTGCTACCCATGTTCAATCTGCGAATGACACGTATCCCTTTGTAAGATTATGTCATACAAGCCACGTAGGTAACTGCCCCTGCATAAACTTGATGGTTCATGAATAATAGATAACCAGCGTAAAGTAGCCTGATTAGGCATAAAATATAAGGATGGTGAGGTGAGCGTATTTGCCACAGTCTTAGCTTTCCCAGTCAGAATAAATCTCATGCATTAAATGCAGAGATATGCCTCGAGCCCTGTGAAGAAACATCTTTTGACATGGCAGTTGATTTTGTCTTATCTTGAGCGTAAAAACTTATTTCTGTCAATATAGAATAGGCAGCGTATTCATAAGACTCCATTCTCTTCCTTTTGGATGCGTAAAAATGACTTGTATCAAATATGTCACTAAACGATAACCTGGGTCTCTGTGCAAAAATTATCATCACAGCCGTCCTCTCGATCATCGTGCAGTAATTTTGTCAGATGTCAGGTTCATTAATTTATCTGACAAATTCATCCGAGAAATACAAAGAGTTTCTCGTACAACTTTACGCTGCAACGTATGCTAGACTTTACGCACACAGATTTTACGCGCAGACTTTTTAAGCAGACTTTACGCACGCAGATTTTACGTGCAGACTTTTTACGCAGACTTTACACACGCAGATTTTACACGCAGATCTTTTACGCACAGACCTTTTACGCAGACAATTTTGAATCTCTGTTTTACGCCGACAGTTTTGAAATCACTGTTTTATGCGGATAGTTCTAAAGCCCTACTTTACGCCAAACTTTCTTGAATCTCTGAAGCTCTGCTTTACGCGGACAGCTTAGTAACCTATTTTATACAAACAACCTTGAAGCCTATTTTACGTAGGGACAGACTTCATGTATGTTGGGAGGTTTTGACTGAAAAATACGCGGACAATTCCCCAGCATATTTTATGCTTCTACATTCTATTTAAATGCTTGCATCTTGTTTGATTCCTGTACTTCGTCTAAACGTTGTGTACATCACCTGCAGAGAGATGGATATGCAGAAGGGATGTACTATCATCGATGGTGACACAACTCTTGGAGTCAATAGTCAGACTCAAGAAGGGACCTCAACAATACCTAGACTTCCGGGACCAGATGGACAGATTCATAATCCAGTTATATCTGATCTTCCTATTCCACCTAATGGGAACCTTCCAGTCTCATCAACAATGCAGGATGGCCAGGCACAACTATTCCAATTCTTTCAGATGATAATACAGGAACAGCGACAACAGGCTACCACACTAGCAGCAGAGCAGAGGCAGCAAGCAGTAGAACAAAGACAAGAGTTCCTAGCAGCACTTGAAAGGATGGCTGCAAAGACTACTATACCAGCTCAAACACTAGCTCCAGTACCTTGAGCTAGAGTTGGTTCAGTAAAAAACTTTGTACAGATGGGTTCGAAGCCGTACAAAGGCATTGAGAGCCCAGAAGAAACTACCAACTGGATCACTCACACTCGGAAGTTATTAGAAGCATCGCAGCTACCTACAAAGCTGTGGATGACGGGTGTAAGGACGCTTCTAGATGGTAATGCTCATCACTGGTGGAAATCCATGGAGCGCCAGCTGGGTACATACCAGACATGGGAGCAGTTCCTGGAGTGCTTTGAAAGGAAGTACTTCCCGGACACCATCAGAGATGCATTGTACGATCAGTTTTTGCACTTGGAGTAGGGAACAGAACAGTGGACGAGTATGATGCCGTATTTAGTCGCCTTAGTAAATATGGCGCTGCCCTGATACCAGATGACTTGGCCAAGGCTAAGAGATTTTACCACGGACTGACCTAGGAGCTCCAACATTACACAAGCTCACAGTCCTGGATCTTTTATGCCGAGTTATTGACAAAAGCCAGATTACAAGAAACCATCAGTAGAGGAAAATGAGGTCAGTTGAGGACGCAGTAAGGGCCAGCAAGAACACAGTAAGGAGGACTTATCAGACGTCCTTTGGAACAACAATAACAGTATCAACACAGAGCCGGACCGTACCAGATTCCGGAGAAGCTCCAATATAATTATTGTGGGAGACACGGGCACATTTCGAGAGATTGTCGGAACCGCTTAGGACAATGTATAAGGTGTGATTCTGAACAGCATTTGGTAAGAGACTGTCCAATGCAGCAGACAGTGACACTTTCACCGCCAGTACAGGAGCTAGCACTTCCAGCACCGAACCAGCTCAGCAGATAAATCGACCGGGAGAATCAACTTGGCAGCGCGAGGATGGAAGGCACGAACATTTTCTGAACCTATTTGTTGACCAAGGTATAAATTTACTTTGTTGATTTATACCTTATACCATCCTTGACTTTCTACCGTGATTTAGTTTTAATTTCGAGGACAAAATTTGTATAAGTTGGGTAGAATGTAAAACCCCTAATTCTAAAAACCGTATTAATTATTTAATTTATTTAGTAATTATAAGCTAAATAGAGGGAATAGATTTTATTTAATTATTTGAGGTGTTTGTGCATCTAGGGGATTTATGGAGCCATTATAAATTTTTTCTAATTTATTCCATATAGGAGACCCTTTGGACAGTTGCTAGCTTAATGGTATGCTCCAATATAATTTTTAGAATTTTTCTATGTATATATATATATATATAAAATTGATTAAAAAAGAAATTCCCATTGGATCTCAACCCGAAACCCAAACACCCTACCCGCCGGAAACCACTACCCATTTAGCCCCTACCCGGACTCGTTAGGAGAAGAAAATATCAACAGCAGCAGTAGCAAAAACCAACTTTCCTTCCCCTTCTCCGTACGTGTGAGCCTTCTCATTCTACCGCTTCTTATCTCTATTATTACTAAACTCTCCTCAACCAAAAACCAAAAACAAAGAAAGAAAGAAAGAAAGAAACAGCAACAACAGTGGCTTTTGAGACCACTAAAATTAATTCCACCGTCTCTTTATCCCTATATATACTAACAAACTCTCCCAAACCCTAACCCCACTTCTTACACCAAACATAATACTGTTTTGGACGCCTGCACTATACCGAAGTCTTGCTCGGTAAGTATACCTTGCCATCGTACTATTATTTACATTCCATTTGATGTCTGCATAGTTTATTTTTGCTTATTTAGTTCATTTATTGCTAAATAAATTGTGCGTCCAAGGAAACTTGGGTACAACGACGATGTCGTCATATCATGTTTATTTATGTAGATTTTTGGACCTACTTTATGAGACCACCCCAGTATTATGGAGCATTATTAGATTCATTGGCCAGGACACAGTTGTTACATGAATTGTGAGTCTCATATAGATCACGAACTACGTGACAGGTCTGGCCTCCTGTACACATGGTGTGTTTGATGATAAAACAAATAGAGGGTTTGTACGAAGCTCTTTTGGTTTACAAACTCAGGCTATTAAACTCTCCTGGTATACAAAACACTATCAGAGGTAATATGAACATGATAGGTTTTAAAAATTCACCTGGCGAGCCGCCATTTTGTTTGAGATAAAACAAATAGAAGGTTTGTACGAAATATTTTTGTTTACAAACAAGAAAAGAGTACAATTAATCCTATACGAGGATATTAAGTACAATAAAAATAATTCTGGGGAAAAATTGCTATAGGAGTCTGATCTACGGTCGATCACTTTGTCCCTTGGACCACACGAGGATGAAGAAGTGCTGTAGAAGAAGAAGAACCTTCAAAGATTGCAGGTGGGATTGGATTCTTATTTCCAAAGTCGTCAATCACTACTCTCTGTCTGTGCTCTCTCTCTATAATCTCTTGATCTCTGATCGTGATCCCCTCTTCGACCCTTTCGACCTTTTACTTTTTTTTTGCCCTCCTTCATATGACCAGAGGTCTCTATTTATAGAGATCAGTCACAGTAACTGTCCAGTCGGCGTAGAAGCCAGACTGTGAAGAGAATAGCACTCTTTATACGGCGATTATAATAACTGCTACCCACGTTTGAATGATCTTCTGAATCCGCGTGTGACGCGTGTCCCATTATGAGGTAACGCGTATAACTGCTTCTTGAAGATCACGACATACAAGTCACGTAGGTAACTGCCCCTTGTGTAGAGATGGTTGGCATAAAAGCCAAATAACTGTTTTGTTGGCGTAAAAGCCAAATAGCTGTCTTGTTGGCGTAAAAAGCCAAATAGCTGTCTTGTTGGCGTAAAAGCCAGATAGCTATCTTGTTGGCATAAAAAGCCAAATAGCTATCTTATTGGCATAAAAGCCAAATAGCTCTCTTGTTGGCGTAAAAGCCAGATAGCTGCCTTGTTGGCGTAAAAGCCAGATAGCTGTCTTGTTGGCGTAAAAAGCCAAATAGCTGTCTTGTTGGCGTAAAAGCCAAATAGCTGTCTTGTTGGTGTAAAAGCCAGATAGCTGTCTTGTTAGGGTAAAAGCCAGATAGCTGTCTTGTTGGCATAAAAGCCAGATAGCTGTCTTGTTGGCGTAAAAGCCAAATTTTGTGTAAAACTCGATGCTGCATGAATAATAGATAACCAGCGTAAAACTAGCCAATTATCCTTCCCGACTGAGGTCTTGAGCGTATTCTGGGCCAAATAGCCTTATCATATACCTTTGCAAATATAGCCTAAGTTGGCGTATTTCGAGGAGATAGCATACGGCGTGCTCCTATAGTTCAAAATAGCATGGTTGACGTATTTCGAGGAGATAGCATACGGCGTACTCCTATAGTTGAAAATAGCCTGGTTGGCATAAAATGCCAGGATGGTGATGTGAGCGTATTAGCCCTAGTTTTAGCTCTCTTAGTCATTAAAAATAGAATAAATCTCGTGTATTAAATGCAGAGATCTGCCCCCATCTCGTGTATTAACTGCAGAGATATGCCTCAAGTTCTGTACGAAGAACAGCTTTTGACGTGGCGTCTGATTTTGTCTCATCTTGAGCGTAAAAACTCATCTCTGCCTGTGTAGAATAGGCAGCGTATTCCTTGAATGCGTAAAAATGACTTGTCTCAAGGATATGTCACTAAACGACAATCTGGGTCTCTATTCAAAATCATTATCACAGTCGTCCTCTCGATCGTCGTACAGTACTCTTTGTCAGGAGTCAGGTTCACTGTTTTGTCTGACAGGTTCATTCGAGAAATTCGAAGAGTTCCTCGTACAACTTCATGCTGCATTAAAACCAAACATATTTTACGCCGGAGGGAGGTATAGCAACCTTTTTACGCCAAAATGGCCTTTGAATGCTGCTTTACGCGGATAGTTTTGGAGCTATATTTTACGCTAAATAGCGTTGAAGCTCTGTTGTACGCCAATAGCTCTGAAGTCATATTTTATGCCACATAGCGCTGAAGCTCTATTTTACGCGGGCTTCATGCATATTGGGGGTTTTACGCGTATAATTCCCCAGCGTATTTTTATGCTTCTACAAGACCCCCTTTAAAGTTTTCAAATTTCTCATAATTTGAAATACTTTGAATGAATAATGAAACGTTCAAATTTGACTCGTTCTGCGAGCCTAATTTTTCGGAGACATTTAGAAAGTTGTTGGAATTTGGTATGTTCTCTTCTGCTTATATAAAGGCAAGCGAGTGAACTGTTTTTCCATACTTCCTTCACCAAAAAGATGGTTGCCGAGATTCATCAGCTGACCTGAGGAAGAAGAAGATTATGCTCTTCCAGCATGTTAGGAGCCGTAAAAGGAGGCATCTTCGAGCAAATGTCCTATGCAACGATGGATCATGGAAGGATATCATAGCTTCCTTTGCTCGGGATAATCATCAATTTTATATAGCGATTCGTCCAGGAGAGAGGAAGGGTCTCATCGGACCACACAGCTTGCTAGCTGTATTTTCTCCTATTATGAAGCTGGGCGTAGGTAGGCAGTTTAGACCTGTCTTCCAGTATTATGTTGGGTCTGAATCCCTAACACAATTCTAGGGCGTGGCCGCCATGGCGTATGGAGGGTGGGCTTGAATAATTTAAACAAGTCCAGTTCTGTATCCTCCCGCCATTAATTATTTTCTTGTTCATCGGCCGAAGAAGCCGATGAAGTGCCGTAGAAGAAGAAAAAGATCTCCATCAATATGAGAACCTGGTGCAATAGATTCCCATGGTGATCTTGAATATTAATGAAAATCTTTTGTAAAATAGATTTCCATCATATGTAATCATGATCTTAGATATTAATGAAAAATCCTTTGTAAAATGGATTTTCATCATATGTAATCATGATTAATAAACTTGTCTTCTTTTACGCATCATTGATTTGCCATATTTGCTGTGAGGAAGTCTGATAATATGCAGCTTCAGCATGCTTGAGTAATCTTTACGCTGATTCTGATAAATATGCTTCCATTCATGTTTCGACTTTTACGAATAGAGGAATATGCGTAAAAAGCTCTTCAGCATTAAATTATCTTCAAAATCCAATTTTCATGCTGTCTTTGGACGAGGAGTCACATAGAATTCTGAACTGTCACTTCTTTGATACGAAGAATTTTTGTTCAGAACATCATCTTCAAGAATGGCTTTCCAAAAATTCCTCGAAACAGGGCCAGAAATGTCCGCCGAACAGGCCATACTTGAACTTAGATGTAAAGAATTCTGGCTAAACTTCGAATGAACTTCCAATGGCCCAAGAAGAAGAGTCTTCTTCAATGCTGACATCTGTGTGTTTCAGACACTTGGAATGTTTTGTAGCCAAAAAGAAGTATTTTCTGCGTAAATCCGTGTAATTGGCCTTCTCGAGTATAAGACCCAAATTGTTAAGATATACGCGTACTCTGTCCTGCGTGACTTTAAGATATGCAAAAAGTTATAGATCCGTAGCATCTGTTAGCTTTTGAGCGTAAAATCATAGATCTGTAGCTTCTGAGCGTAAAACCGTAAATTTGTAGCCTCTGAGCGTAAAAGCTCCTGAGCGTAAAAACATAGATTTGTAGCCTCTTAGCGTAAAAGCTCCTGAACATAAAACCATAGATTTGTAGCCTCTGAGCGTAAAAGCTCCTGAGCGTAAAACCATAGATTTGTAGCCTCTGAGCGTAAAAGCTCCTGAGCGTAAAACCATAGATTTGTAGCCTCTGAGCGTAAAATCTCCTGAGTGTAGAATCATAGGTCTGTAGCTTCTGAGCGTAAAAGCTCTTGAGCATAAAACCATAGATTTGTTACGCAGTATGACTGTCCGTCTTCTTTTTTAAATATTAGGCTGACGTGGTCCCCAATCATAACCGACAATTAAAAATTGGATTTGGTTAGGGATTCGAAGAGTTATATAAATAGCCCAAGGTCTTGAGAGAAAAAACCCTTCATCTGTTTCTGCAAAACCCTTTTCTTTCTGATAACTCTTCGTCTTCGTCTATTTTCTGAGAAATCTGAGTTTTTCTATGGCACCAAAACATGCCTCTGTCACTAAGGAAAAGAAAGTCGCTTCCTCATCTTGCTCCTCTGCTCAAGCGCGAGCAACCCCCATTAGGCTGAGCGAGCCCCGATCTGAACGAAGTGCTCCACCGTCGAGCTGTGCTCCGGGCATCACAAGTAAAGACTTCGAGAGGAGTAGAGAACCTTCCGCACATGTTGTACGTGTATGCTCAATAATACGCCCACATTCCTAATGTGTCAGTGTAAAAAAACTCCATATTTTTGCGGTCTGGCGTAAAAACTCAGACTGTCAAAATTTGGCGTATACCGTAAGAGTGTAACGTCTAGCGTAAAACTGACTTGTTTTCTTGTATTTTTACAGTGGACCTGCAGATCCCTCCTTTGGCTGAAGTGATGGGCTCTGCTGCCGGGATGCTGAATTCTAACTATCTGGAGGATTTGTCCCATGTGACATTCCCTATCTCTGGAATCGAGTATCCTCAAGAAAGGGGAACTCTGATCATCCCAAGGAGAACGAATGCTGCTGAGTATGATCAGTGGGGAGCCCCTGACATACATGGATGGGACTGAATATAAGAAACCAGGTTTCTTATTCGGGGATGTTATTGATAAACAATCCCAGACTAAGCCCAAGAAGGAAAATTGGGTATTTTTTGCTGAGGGCACGGTCATGTATCTGCCAAGGATGTCCAGAGATTACCCTATCTCGACATTCTTCCATGCCACTCATCCCAGGAAGATGGTATGGACTCTGACTCCAGATCTTCATAGGCAGCCAGGGAAGATCTCATACAAGAAAGGATTGAACCGAGGAGTCTTTGTGAGTAGTCCTTCAGGCCCTGTTATGCCTTTCAGAGGATTACTGCCGGGCAGCGTCCCGAGTGAAGATACTTCACTGATCCAGCCGATTCAAATAACGACTTTCTACAATGACTTTATGGGGCATGGAGGAGTATACCCTAAGGTTAACCCTCGCACCAGTGGGTGGCTGAGCCCCGGGAATCTTTGATGGGTCAGTTTAACTGCCTGGGCCCTGAAGCACTTTCAGACGAAGTTAGAAAGTATTGGCTTGTTTGCGGCTGTGAGTGCCACTAGTGTTGGGCTACCTCTCAACCCCAAATTATTCTTAGCTTTGATGGAGCGGTACAACTCCCTCACTGGGACTTTCGCCACTCCGCTAGGGGAGTTGGGCTTAGCCCTTCATGAGATGACAGAGATTTCAAAGCTACCAATGGGAGACACTTCTTATGAAGAGTATGTTCCCACGAACAGGGAGCTGAGGGATACAAACCCTCGGGCAGTGGCAGTATATCAGGAGCTGATGAGCCACTATCTTGTGTGCACCACCTTCTACCAAGAGCCCTCTGATTTGGCCCATATCAACAAATGGGGATCCTACCTTTTCTTCCATCAGGCCAGACATGCCAAGTAGGACAAGGTTGTAGATAGCAGAGATAAGCCTTTGAATCTTCTGAGTATGCTTAGTGCCAATACGGTCGATGATCTTATTGAAGACGCAGGGGCTTCAGATTATGTTCTCGCTGAGGAGATAGGGGGTTATCCTACAGGCACTAAAGCCTACAGTTATATGAGGCATTGTCGTAAGCCTCTATCAAGGGAAGCTCATCTGGCTGGCTTCCTCTCTATCTGGCTACGCAGATGGGTGGTTCCTGGCATCGCGTCTGCGGATCGTATTCATCGCAATACCTTATGGCCCACGGTGCGTTTGGTGTTTAAAGCAAGATTGGGCCTGCTTTCTGCCATGGTATGCAGAATATAAGCTGGCCTGAGGGCCATTACTGATGGGCTGCTTGTAGATGATACACAGCGTGAAGGATATCCCAGAGTGGAATTACCATTCCTATATCTGATGGAATGGTTAATCCTTCACAACACCAGAGTGATGTCTCCCGGATCTGCCTACGGTTCAGGAAATAACTTCTTGTTTAATTACAAGAATTCTCTTTGGAATGTGACTAGCGTCGTAGATTATCGGCATGCATTAAATTTTTCCCATGGTTGGAAGCTCTTCTGTACCGTCCCCCCCGTACATATCAATCAACAGGGGACTAAACTTCAGGATGCGGGCCAGGGGAAGACTATTCTTTCTCCTGAAGCCTTTTACTAGTTGGTCTACATTAGACCTTCTCAGCTGCTGTACAGAAGTGAGGACCACTGCTACTTGGAGCCTTATCTGCCTAGCCGGTTCGCCAGGCAATTTGGGTATGACTAGTTGCACGTGGGAAATCTCATCACCAGTTTTAAGTTCAAAGATAGACTTATCGATGGAGCCAGAGGATGGCGGTACTTTATTATGGGTTGTACCTGAGCACTCTTTGTCGTGCCCGCGACTTCTCTCTCCATGGAGTTGCGCATTCTCCATTCGTACGCACAGTTTTATGCATCCATCAATACCTTTCATCGTGATTTCGATGTATATGGAAGTTATAGGATGCCCTCCCATAGGTCCACCGGAAGGGAGAAGATAACGTCTGTTTTCTCGGATGAAGGTGATGAAACCACCGGTACAGACGACTATTTGCTGATTGTATCGAGATGCGTAATAGCTCCGCCAGCAGAGCCTCTCGTTATCTCCCATAAATGAAAGTCTTCCGCTCTGAAAGAGCCTTCTCCCCTCAAGAAGAAGCAGATGACCAGAGGTCCCAAAAGGACTTCTAGCAAGGGGGCCTCTAGGAGTGAGCCTATTGTTTCCCCTGTTGGGGATAATTCTTTGATCAGGGGTTCTTCGCCTTTTAGAGAGGGAACCTCCACAGTTCCAGCTGACAGTGCTGGAGATTCTTTGTCTCCGATTGCTGTTGCTACCACCGTTACTGGTAGTGCTTCGAGATCGCCTTCGAGGCCGAGCATATTAAGAATCAATATACCCTTATCCAGACAAATAATAGGAATAACCCCTCATTCGTTTGTAAGTATTTCCAGCAAGATTCTGCCCGATGAACCTCGAGTAGATCTGGATGACGACTGGGATGACTACCCTCAAACATCAATTAGTGCACCCTCTTCTCCAAGTATGACAGCTTGTTTAGCATCATTAAGAAATTATTTAGCTATACAGGCTGCAGACGCAACATACATACCATCGGCCATGTGTAAATATTGTCTTTACGCTTCTTTCAGGAAAATTAACATTAATTTGATATTAACTTTCTCTTGTCTTCTTTTCAGGCAAAGACATCTCAGGGGAGGGCAGAGTTGACACAACTTCTGACTTTGTTATGGATCCAGCTAATGAAATGGCGGTGTCCGACGTCGAAGAAGCATGCTTTGAAGCTGCCGATCTTTCATCCGCAATATTCTCGGGTGTCATCCCGCCAGTAGCAGTTCAAATAACATCAGGGGAGGATGAGCCCATTATCTCGACTGTGCCTCCTTTGTTGAGTATGCCATCAACTTTGACTATGGTTGGCGCCTCTTCTTTTGTCGTGACATTTGTTGAAGCGACGACTGTGGCTGTCACTCCCCGATCTCCCGCAGGCTAATCGGCCGTTCCCGCTAGGCGAGAATCACCGCACCAGCGCTCCCGCGGAACGATCGCTTTGACCCATCCGGGAGTGATGCCGCACGAGCGTGAGCCACGCCCGTGCAAGGCCGTAGTTTATTGGCTGGCGATAAGAGTTCTAAGCCACAGAGTCAAACAGATTGTCCGAGTGCAGCGAAGTCATAAACGCATAGCAATTTGGTAACAAGTTCACTGAGTCAACAAAATAGCAGAAGCATTGAAACATAAGTTAAAGTAAGCAACTCTTTTATTGATATAAACAAGTGTCACAGGCGGCGTATAGCCGAGATTTTAAGTCGCTCAAGCCTCTCTCTCTGAAACAGTAAAAGCGTGCCAAGTGGCTACAATTGTGGATGATTGTATAAGTGATGTTCAGGCGAAGTTCACAACATTATGTCTTGTATATGTGCTTCAGTTCCGGACGCAGCGATGCTTCGGAGTGATCTCCATGCCTTAGCACACACGAAGGAGGTATCCGTATCGAACGAGGTTCTCCCGCACCCTGCATACAAACTGGTGGATTATCAGTACATTGAATGCACTAGTGGAGAAGCTACTCGCCCGCTCGACAAATCCAAACACGTAATATAAGTTCCATGCACAACTATTAAGTTGTCTTTCTAGTTGCCTTAGGGTCAGTTTCATGCAAACATTGAATAGCCTATTCGTGTGACAGTGCGCCGTACAACATGAGAGAAAACACGGCAAGACTTACCCACTTACCAATTATCCTTCCCTGTCTAAGGCAAACATTATATATTCAAGCATGGGCAAGTATAACATTCAAGAGGCATAGCATATGCAAACACGAGGGTCATTTTATAACATGATCGTTCAAGTGTTCAGTTGATGCGATGCAATGACTCGCATGCGGATAGCCGCTAAGCGAGGATGACTTATCTATATGAACAGTTGTCGCTGGCATAGCCATTAAGGATAGGTGTAGCACATGAAAGAAAATAAAATGCAACGCACGGATCATGAGCGCTACAGGTCATTTCTTCTGAGGCAGGCGGCTACTTAGTCTGAGAGAAAGAATGGCATGAAGGATAAGTTCACAGGCAATACATACCATTCTGCCTGAAGCAGGCAGACTAACAGGGTTCCTGTCCAGATCGGATCGGCTCGGTGCCCCGGAGACAGTCCGCAGGAACAGAGATCAGGAAATCTCACTTGAAACAAGTTGTCCACGACATGCAGGTCAGGGTCAGGTGCAGATATATATATATATATATATATATATATATATATATATATATATATATGAACAAGTTATATAGAACAAGTTTGAGTCAGGATATATATATATATATATATATATATATATATAACTTGTTCATATATATATATATATATAACTTGTTCATATATATATATATATATATATATATATAGATATATATAGAACTTGTTGAGGCAGGATTCAGTTGATTCAGTAGTTTTGCTGCACGAGCTGTGATTCAGTGATTTATTCATTCAGGGTGCAAATTCCCTGGTTCGGGAATTGCCTTGGTGACCTAACAGTCCCAGACACTTTCAGGTTCTTCCATGCAGGGAATGACTACTTAGTAGTCTCCCGGGGTTTGGATGAAAACAAGGCAATATACAAGCAGACAAGCATGCATTTCTAAGGAACATAAGCAGGCACGTTGCTCGGACCCGAAGGTAAGCCGAGGGATCAAACCGTAAGGGACTTAGCATGCAAGGGTCTGAATATAAGCAATGTTTTATTTCCATGTTCTAGCATAAGCAACACAAGTTGGAATTATTCCCTTAGCTAGGTGCGTTGGATTCATTAGCATGCATGGGATGATTCACCTAGCGACTAGCATGAATATTCCAGATTTTATGTGTACTGGCTAAGCAAAGACAAGTTCACCGTAGCCACCCACCTTAGCGATGATTCGCCTCGGTAGAGCAATACGTCAAGCGAGCCTCTGAAAGCCTAAGCCGGATTCCTGTAGGGACAAGTCTGGATATCCTTTGCTTCTCGCTTGAGGCAAAGTGGGTCGGGATAGTTGCACTTTTGTCGTTTGAGCCGGCAGTCCGCTAGAGCGGAACGGGGTGTTACATCCTACCCAAATTAGAAAAAGTCTCGTCCTCGAGACTTACTGAGGACAAGCAGTTCATTTCAATCAATTTTGATTTAACGATACAAGGCTGAGGCAAACCTATACAAGTTGTTGTACTTGTTTCATTTGGATATTTAATTGCACAAGCATCGAGCTCAGCATATCGCTTAGTCTGGATCGTGCGCACTTTCGAAGTATACTTCTAGCGTGAGCACGTCAACCAGTTCAGTAATAGCGAAGTCTTAGCACTCGAGTTTCACCTTTTCTTAAGTCTTGGATGGTGCACTGGTTCAAGGCGTCCCTCGAATAGATGCATTCAACCAAACTTAGAGTTAGTGAAATCGGACAAGCTACTGTGATACTCTCAAGGGTTCGCACAGGTTGGCACAAAGGCCACTCACAGCGCAGCAACATGCAAGCAATAATATCAATCAAAACACATTTTGAAAGTATTTAGACTTATTGTTGGAACATCCCATCGAGGTATTGAGAGAGAGCGTGCACATAACCCACGAACGAGCTTTCGAAATTGAGATAATCGAAATAAAGTTCAAAGGCGTAGAAGCCAGGCTCTGATACCAACATGTCACATCCCGATATCCCGAAGGCTAATCGGCTGTTCCCGCTAGGCGAGAATCACCGCGCCAGTGCTCCCGCAGAATGATCACTTTGACCCATTCGGGCGTGATGCCGCACGAGCGTGAGCCACGCCCGTGCAAGGCCATGGTTTATTGGCTGGCGGTAAGAGTTCTAAGCCACAGAGTCGGATTGTTCGAGTGCAGCGGAGTCATAAACGCATAGCAATTTGGTAACAGGTTCACTGAGTCGACAATATAGCGGAAGCATTGAAACATAAGTTGAAGTAAAGCAAATTTTTTATTGATATAAACAAGTGTTACAGGCGGCGTATAGCCGAGATTTTAAGTCGCTCAAGCCTCTCTCTCTGAAACAGTAAAAGCGTGCCAAGTGGCTACAATTATGGATGATTGTACAAGTGATGTTCAGGCGATGTTCACAATATTATGTCTTGTATATGTGCTTCAGTTCCGGATGCAGCGATGCTTCGGAGTGATCTCCATGCCTTAGCACGCACGAAGGAGGCATCCGCACCGAACGAGGTTCTCCCGCACCCTACATACAAACTGGTGGATTATCAGTATATTGAATGCACTAGTGGGGAAGCTACTCGCCCGCTCGACAAATCCAAACACGTAATATAAGTTCCATGCACAACTATTAAGTTGTCTTTCTAGTTGCCTTAGGATCAGTTTTATGAAAATATTGAATAGCCTATTCGTGTGGCAGTGCGCCGTGCAACATGAGAGAAAATACGCCGAGACTTACCCACTTACCAATTATCCTTCCCTGTCCAAGGCAAACATTATATATTCAAGCACGGGCAAGTATAACATTCAGGAGGCATAGCATATGCAAACACGAGGGTCATTTTATAATATGATCATTCAGGTGTTCAGTTGATGCGATACAATGACTCGTATGCGGATAGCCGCTAAGCGAGGATGACTTATCTATATGAACAGTTGTCGCTGGCATAGCCATTAAGGACAGGTGTAGCAAATAAAAGAAAATAAAATGCAACGCATGGATCAAGAGCGCTACTGGTTATTTCTTCCGTGGCAGGCGGCTACTTAGTTTGAGAGCAAGAATGGCGTGAAGGATAAGTTCACAGGCGTTACATACTATTCTGCCCGAAGCAGGCAGACTAACAGGGTTCCTGTCCGGATCAGATCGGCCCGGTGCCCCAGAGACCGTCCGCAGGAAGAGAGATCAGGAAATCTCACTTGAAACAAGTTGTCCGCGATATGCAGGTCAGGGTCAGGTGCAGGGACAAGTTCGAGGCAGGATATATATATATATATGAACAAGTTATATGGAACAAGTTCGAGTCAGGATATATATATATATATATATATATATATATATATATATATATATATATATATAAAACTTATTGAGGCAGGATTCAGTTGATTCAGTAGTTTTGCTGCACGAGCTGTGATTCAGTAATTTATTCATTCAGGGTGCAAATTCCCTGGTTCAGAAATTGCCTTGGTGACCTAACGGTCCCGGACACTTTCAGGTTATTCCATGCACGGAATGACTACTTAGTAGTCTCCCGGGGTTTGGATGAAAATAAGGCAACATATAAGCAGACAAGCATACGTTTCTAAGGAACATAAGCAAGCACGTTGCTCGGACCCGAAGGTAAGCCGAGGGATCAAACCATAAGGGACTTAGCATACAAGGGTCTGAATATAAGCAATATTTTATTTCCATGTTCTAGCATAAGCAACACAAGTTGGGATTATTCCCTTAGCTAGGTGCGTTGGATTCATTAGCATGCAGGGGGTGATTCACCTAGCGACTAGCATGAACATTCCAGATTTTATGTGTGCTGGCTAAGCAAAGACAAGTTCACCGTAGCCACCCACCTTAGCGATGATTCTCCTCGGTAGAGCGATACATCAAGCGAGCCTCTGAAAGCCTAAGCCGGATTCCTGTAGGGACAAGTTTGGATATCCTTTGCTTCTCGCTTGAGGCAAAGCGGGTCGGGACAGTTGCACTTTTGCCGTTTGAGTCGGCAGTCCGCTAGAGCGGAACGGGGTATTACAGTGGCAACATCCTCTGCCGACATTCCAGAAGGGAGATTTACTGGTATTGCAGCCACTTCCAGCGTACATCCGATCTTTGCTATGCTAGTTGAACAATACACTAGCATATTCTACCGTACTTTGAAAGAATTGATATCCATGGTGCTGGAGAGGAATCTAAGCTTTGATGCTCTGAAGACGTCCTCCAAGCTCACCATAGCGCCGATTAGAAATTTTAATGATGCTGAAAGAGCTGATGCGCTAGAGCAAATAGTTAATGGTTTAGAACAACCCATTAACAAATATTTGTAACTATTCCGAGGCAGCATCGACGATCTGGTTCAGGCTGAGTATGACTCCCTAACTGCGGAACTTGCTCAGCAGATAGAATCTCTAAACAAATCCATCAAGGAACAGCAGCAAGAGATGGATAAAGAGCAAGCTATCTTGGTGGAGGTTATTCCTCAGCTAGCTAGGTGCCAAGACGAATATGAGGGAAATAAAGTAAGGGTTCGAGAATTGGAAGCTGAACTTGCTCAGGCAAGGGAGAGGCTTCTCAAGACGGCGGTAGTTCGTGATGTATTTGAGGGCCAAGTGAAGACAGCTCAGCAAAACTTGGCACATGCAGGTGTCATCCACGCAAGTTTTGTTGATTCTTTGTCCGAACTATCTCACTTAAGCAATGACGAGGCAAGGTTGGAATAGGCTAATGCTAATATTTTGAACTCCAGGAATGAGAGGATGGCCGCTTTGGCAAAATAGATTTGCGATTTAACTGCTCCTCCCTAATGATGTACTTTTTTGCTTTTTGCTCCTTATTTTCTCAGAGATAATAAAGACACGCTTTCTGACTTTGTAGACCCATCACTTTTTAGAATATAAATGATAGGCTAAGATAAAAGTGATATCAGAGGTAATATGAACATGATATACTTTCGGTAAGGCTTGGCTGAATGTAAATCTATTCAGGGGTAATATAAACCTGACAGAATATAATTCAACTAAATTTGTATACAAAATACTATCAAAGGTAATATGAACATGATAGGTTTATAAATTAGTTAAGCAGATCTATTCAGAGGTCATATGAACCTGATAGAATATGATACAGCTAACCTTTGTAAGTAGTTTCGTCAGAATAAAATCTTCACCATACTCCGTTTAGCAAAGGAGATCAAGCATAGTACTTCTTCGGGAATTTGCCGTTGATAGGAGCCATTATCAAATCTTTATTAGGTTTGGCTAATCTGTAAGCGCCATTTGAGACAGTTGTTTCAATCATATAAGGGCTCTCCATTTCTTTGAGATTGTTTGTGTGAACTTCGGATATCGTACCAGAGGTAATATGGACGTAGTACAATATCGTATTTCTTGAGGACGTCCCGCTGGGGGATCTTTGGTGGACCTATTATTTGTTGCGCATGTTGAGTACAAATAGTAAGTTCGAAACAAGCCCTATCAGAGGTAATATAGACGTGATAAAATATGACTCTATGGGGATAGTGGAGAAACATATTTCAGATGTAATATGAACATGACTTGACTTTTTCTTTGCTGGGGAAAATAAGGATAGTTCAGAGATAATGTGAACATGAACAATTTTTTTCCATTGCGGGCATCCCACGAGGGATTTTTTTTTGTGGACCTATTACTTCTTGTGCACAAGAGTGCAAGTAATAAGTTTTAAGACAAGCCCTGCCAGAGGTAATATGGACGTAGCAGTTTTTATGGACCTAACACCACTGGCGTACTTAGGGTTAAGTACGGGTGTTAAGTTAAGATGACAACCGATATCAGAGGTAATATGGACATGATAATCGATAGCCAAAACTCGAAAGGTTTGCTCAGAGGTAATATGGACATGACAAACTCATCCTGAGAGAAATATTATGACAGCAGTTCAGAGGTAATATGGACGTGAACTAATGTCTAAACAACTCATTAAGGAGTGGTTTTTGGGTATGGTCTATCCGCACATGAAGATAGACCAAAGGGTTGCTCCGCTGGGGAGTTTGATGGGATGATAGCTCAGAGGCAATATGAGCATGGCTAGCGTCTAACGAGATTGGTTTGAACAGTCATTGCGGGAGTGTGCAAGTAGACCTAAGGATTGCTTCACTGGGGAAATTTTGAGGATCCACCATCCATTTCGTATCCGATACTCTTGGATACGGATGATGGCCTTTTACAAGAATTTGAAGGAGAAAAATTTTGCACATAGGCACTTGCTGGGGATGAAGAATCAAGAGTTGATTTGTACATCTGGGTTGTCCCGCTGGGGATGAGGGGAGTACAAGTCTAGTTTAGACATAGTACTTCTTTTTAGGAACTTGCCATTTTGATGGGCAATAATTTTTGTTTATAGGTGAGATGGACACGACAAACTCTTGAGTTGTGACCCTACTGGGGATGGTGGTATATATCTGGTCAGAGGCAGAATATAACCTGCTTAGAACTTTGCGAAAGAATTTTAGTGGACTTATCATCATGGACATACTTTAAAGCTAAGTATGGATGACAAGTTGAAACGACTAACACCATCAATGGCCGTAAGAAGTCGATGGGCCAGAATATTTGCTCAGAGGTAAGATGGACATGGCAAACTCTTAGGTTATGGACTTATTATCTATGGTGTACCTTAAGTACAGATAATAAGATGAAATGACTAGCACTACCAGGGGTTATGCGAACGTGATAGTAGAAAGCCGAAGAGAAGAACTTTACTCAGTGGTAATATGGACATGGAAAAGTTCTAAAAATATCTTACTCAGAGGAAATGTGGACGTGGTAAGATATGACTCTGAGGGGGTAAAGAAACATAGGACAGAGATAATATAGAAGTGACCATTTTTGTGGTGATGGATTTACTCTATCGGGAAAAGTGAAGAGATTTAGTTAAGAGGTAATATGGACGTGAACTGATCGATAACAACAACCTGGGAGGTTTGCTCAGAGGTTACTTGGACATAGCAAACTCAGCTGGAGAAAGATGTAAACCCTCTCACCCGAAATTAGGTTTACTTGGCTTATAGAGTGGAATTAGGGCTAGTTTGAACCCAATTAGAATTTAGAACACGGCATTTGATTTAACTGTACATTATTTTA
Source organism: Iris macrosiphon (assembly GCA_036927795.1). Lineage (NCBI taxonomy): Eukaryota > Viridiplantae > Streptophyta > Magnoliopsida > Asparagales > Iridaceae > Iris > Iris macrosiphon. The sequence goes on from JAYESA010000268.1 coordinate 59,915, forward strand.
TCGCGTAGCGTGCCTTACCGTTGCCTCGTTAATTGAAGTAGTACACTGGCCATTGTTTGTCTACAAATTCCACAACCCTGTCCTAGACTTGACCACCATCTATTCTGATCTCTGTGTAATTTATAATCATGCTTTCTGGTGCGATATTTTAATCTCACAATAAACGTCGCGGACGTTATTTCATAATTTTAAATAAATTAGAGTTTTGTACCCATGTGCGTCCCAATCGAAATTGGAGACATAATCTTGACCGTTTTGTATCACCTGAATTTTATTAATATTTTACACTGTATCCTCTACGTCCAGACGCTTGTGTCCAACCTAATTTTATTCCCAGGTACTCCAAATTAATTTCAGAACATCGTGCGCATTCAATTAAATTAATTAAATCTAATTTCTGCCTTTGTGCAAATTTTTTAATTATTGGGGGCTATTATGCAAAAACGTATTGAGGTGTCCCCACTGTTGGACAATACGTGAAGAAACCCAATTTTCCTTTCATGTGGATTTTTTTATAATTTTTCGGGATGTGCAACGTGCGCACATCGCCCCGTATATTAATTTACCCTTGCATTAAATTAATGCAGATTCCAGCCCTCCCAACATCTCCATGTGAGCCCAAGGCCCATACCAAGGAGGGTTGACCAAGCCCTAATCCTAGGTCAAACCCAAGCCCAAATTTCTACATGTATAAAATTACTTTTTCTATTTCTTTTCTTCTTGACCTAAAAAATTAAATCCCAAACCAAAACCTAAATTCCCAATTCAGCCGACCACCCCCTCATCTACTATTCACTCCCCCCATCCTCCCCTGGCCGGAGCCCGCCGGCCGCTGCCCCAACTCATTGGCCTCTCACCTCGACGACTCGACCTGCCTGGAGCCGACCCCAACCCCGCCGGCACAGCGACGAGCAGACCCCGTCGGCCTCGACTCTCTGGACCTCCACCATCAGCGCTGAGCTCCTCTCCTTCCTCCCTACAGCCAGTCGACCGGAGACCCAAGCCCACCGTCGGAGTCGACAGCCTCACCTCCGACGAACACGACCTACCCCAGGCCAGCCCCCTCGCCGGAGCCGTTCCCCTCCGCCTGTGCACCGTCTCCACCCGTAGACCCGACCCACACAGCCTTTCTCCTCGCCCCCTTCCTCCTCCCTCGACTTGAACTCGTCGGCAAGCCGACCTCCCCTTCCCGGCCTACCACGACGAGCAGACCCACCGCCGGTCATCGTCTCAGCTCATCGGACTCGCCCCCGACCTCTAAACTCCCCGCCATTCTGTCCCCGGATCCCGGGCCTTCATCTCCCCGATGGCCACGAACCCCCTTGATCGTCGAGTTCTCCCCCTCACTGGAGACTCCTCGATCCAGTTCCCCGTAGCCAACTCGCCGGCCTTCTTCCGCTGAACGACTGTACAGCGTCGGAGAAGCCGACCGTCGACCTGCCTTCCCCATCTAGTCGACGAACTCGACTGAACCCAACGCCGCCATCCCGGTCATCCACCCTGCCGCCTTCGACTGAACTCGTCGGAGTTCTTCAAACCACTGTCATCCAATCGCTCGTCGTTGTCTCCTCCGGGCAGTCCCCACCGGAGCAGCACCCCGCCTCTCTTCTTCTCCCTGTCAGGAACTCTACCTCCTCCTCCCTGCTCATGCCTCCCCCTTGACTCATCCCCCCTGCTCGACTTCTTTGTCGGAATTCCTAGACCCGTTCGAATTTTGGTGATCATCATCATCGCGTCATCCATAACCATAATCACCACCATTACCATAGGAATAACATGATCATCATACAAATCATCATCTTCACCCTCACCAACTTACACATCATCCTCCACGTCATCAACTTAGTCATCGTCATCGTCGTTATCATCATCACCCTAATTATCATCGCCATCGTCGTCATTATCATCCTCATATCATCACCAACCCCCGTCATCATTATCAATATTACTCCATCCTCAATACCTCATCCTCGTCATCACCATCATCTATATCATAGACCTAGTCATCCCCGCCATTGTTCCAGTCATCATCCATGTCACTACCATTATCATAAATTCTATTACGATTCCATAATCATCACCATTATGATCATCATCACCATTTAAACCCCCCATCCTCAATATAACCACCACCATTGGCCAAATCATCCTCTTAACCATAACCCAATCATCACTTCGTCAGTACCGTCACCATCGTCATTATCGTGGACTCGTCACCTTTGCCAGATAATCAGTAGCAGTCACCCTAATTTTCGTACCTGTGCACGCTGACCCCGGAGACCTGTTGGATTTATCTACGCGACTTCAGGAGCAGATTATTGGGACTACACAGCCGCTTGCCAGGCAAGTATACCTTGTCTTGTTGTACTATTTAAATTCTGTATTACTAGCTGTATATTTATTATTTAATTATGCGCGTCCGAGAGAGACTCGGGTGCAGTCAACGAAGGCGTTGACGTTAGAACTTGTGTCTGACCTAGTGTCTAGTAGACCCACCTAAAGTTGTGGAGTTATTGGTATGACTTCCAAGCCTTGACACATTTTGTACACGTGTTGTGAGTCTCATGTAGGGCACGGTCCTGCGTATGTGGTTGGCCACCTGTACGTGTAGGCGTACGATGGATAGGGTATAACTGCTAATAGTGATGCATGTTAGAAGACTTAGCAGTTATTAGTAGGTGGAGCGTAGACTAGCGTGGTACGATGGTCCCATCCTTGTCCTTGTTTGGCTGTAAGGATTGACCCTTGCTCTAACTATAGTCTATGAGCCAGAGTTACGACGTTGAGGCATAGTAGCTGACGCGTGTTGTGGATACAACATGATTAGATCATTGGGCGAGAAGGACGACTAGTAGGCATATGGGACACCCCACTCCTTTACACTAGCACCGCACTCGACGGAGTGATACGGGCGTATATATATATATATTACTGATACCATATTCTGTAGAGTGTTAGACGTTACTTGATGACATTGCAGATACCTTACTCTATAGAACATCGGACGTTACTGTATTCCTGCGCCCGTGTTATAGGGGGCATGTGTGGCATATACTAGCTGGTTGTCATGACTGGTGAATTATGTCAGCATATGTCTAGCCTACACCTTCCTATATACTCACAGTTGTCCTCAAATTGCATTTTACTTAGATGGTTAGGTCACCCAGGAGTTATTTATTCAGTATTTACTTTATGGCATGCTTTTATGTATCTTGTTATGTCCTTCTGAGGACCTGGTCCCTTTTCAGGTGTATTGTTCATGAGTATTACAGGAGCACAGATCCGGACTGGTTGCGTACGTTCCGAGGAGTCCTCTCTTTGAGCTACGTAATTGTTAGATATGGTGCTTATTTGTATTTATCTTGTTTATTCTATATTTTAGTTCGGTAGTGGATTTGTGTCCATCCGACTACCAGCTTTAGATGCTTTATTTTGAGTTCTAGTTATAGATATTGGTTATTCAATTATTTATGATTTTGTTTGGTTAAGATCTAGATTATACCATGTGACTGGTGATGGATTTATATCACTTGTGGATTCTGTTATTCATGTACAATGTACGTGTGTTATGGGTTCCATATATTGGAGTGCCATAATCATACGGCTGGCATGCTCACGTCTCCTAGTCCTACATATTTTGGGACTGGGATGTGACATATTTTTGTGATGGCCCATGCAGGTCAGAGCATATTGTCTCGGTTACGTTACTGTACTGAGCAAGCCTGCAAATAGGATTAGAGTATAGGATCTCATCTACATCTGACTATGACTCATCTTCTTTCCAATCCATTCTATTTGAACGAATGCATCATGCTTGATCCATGTGCCTTCCCATTAGTTCCTTGAGTGTAGCCTTCTCCTAGAATATAGAAGTCCCTGTTGATAGGATGATAAGTAGGGTAACCTTCCTATTAAGAGTACAGCTAGGATATTGACACACCAATAAGTTAGAATACTAAGTAAACCCTAGCATCCCTTATCTATAGAATGGCTTACCATTATTCCTTGACATAATCATGAATGACTTAAGAGTAGTATAGGCACTACTAGAGCTAGTTAGAGATGTGACCCTAATGTTTGACCCTAGTATTGAGGAACAATAGAAATTCAAGATCGAATGTTAGGACTGAACCTGATTTGCATAGTAGGATCGTGATAGGGGACTATAAATGTAGATCCTTGTCTTGATATTAGCAGACAGTACCTCAGGAAGCCCAGAGCAACGAGAATGATATTCCCCTTAGTCATACCTCTAATACGAAGATTCGCTCACCACCTTCCCCTTAGGAAACCATGATATTATTTAGAGTCCCTCTATTCTAATTTCATATCTTGTTCCCCTGCAACCTTAACGTTCGCCAATTGTGCGACGATTTAAACTGTGTTTTCCTTCTTCATCCTTCAACTCGTGCCACTTGACTCCTTTGATTATAAGCCGAGTGATCTTATTCTATGTTAGGATATATAGTTTACTAGGATGATAATTGTAATCTTAAACTTTGAATTTTGTGCGTAGTAGTTAGAATTTGATAGTTTGAGTGGTTCCCTTAGATTGTGATATGATTATTCTTAGTTTTAAATCACGTAACATGTACCCCACCTCAATATAGATTATATCCTCTTTTCCCTTGAAGACCAGTAACTTTCCCATTCATACTATTGATACTTGTTCTATAAGCACTATGATTAAGACTTAAGATGGCCATTACCTATATGATACAATAGGAGACCCAAATAAGTAATAAGATCCGTTCCTCGTATAGCCCTATAAGAATTTGTACTTTATTTACAAGGACTTTATTAATTTGTAGGATCCCCTTAAGACTGTCACAGTATTAGTTTATTATTTTAAGTTGAGTAGTATGCCTCACAACATAGTATCACATAGCCCTATTGACCCATTGATGAAGTATAATAGGATGACACAACTTTAGACTTGCGTAAGAAGATAGTGTTTATTCAGACTGTAGAAATTATAGGCCCAAACCCCTATTGGGTCGACTAGCGACTTAGATAAGGAGTGAGTATGACAACTGTAGAGATTGTAGAATCTTAATTTTGTATCTTGTTTGGGTTTGTGAACTTAAATTATTTCTGTACCTCCTTTCATCATAATCTAGCGTACTTATATTTTTGTACTACCTCGACTTATGCTGCTGTTACAGCCTAGTTTTGCAAGCTCAGTCTTTTATCAAGCTTGTTCATGACATATGTATTATTGGACGCGTACACTAATACATTTCAGAATCAGTGTACTACGGTCTGATCAACCATAGTGCGCTTGGTTCGCCCTTCGTATAACTACTTTATGTGGATTGAGATATATAGTGATTAGTAGACAAATGTACTTGCCCTCTAGATATATCTGAGCATATCGTATCCGTTACATAACTGTACCGATGCGAGTATGTGAATAGGAATTACCCAAAATAGGATTTTAATCCACAACTACCTTGATAATTCCCATTGAATTCTTTAAACGCCTTGATCCCCATACTCCTAATCTATTACCTTTTCCTTGAACTCTTTATTATTATTTTCTGTCTCCCCTTATTTCAGAAAGACGAAACCTCATACCTAGCATAAGTTGATACACAGATAGTATTAGATATACTCTATAGGCCAAATTACCTTATTTGATGATTGTTTTATAACCAAGGGCATATCACATGTAATATATTTGGTATTAAAACTTTTTAAGGATTGAGTAGCATGATTAAGAAAAATTGAGGAAATTTCTTAAATGTAAGAGCCTTATGTGATAGATGTGTAAACTCTAAGTTGGGTAGCAGTTGCATTTATCAGCTTGAGAGGAATTTCTTTAGATTGTGATTGAGCAAAATCTGATTGAAAGGTTCAAGTTATTTTAAAATTTTAAAATTTTGGACGAATAAGTAAGATGAGGATCAATGAATTTCAAATTCTCAGCACGTGATTTGAATTTTGAGAATTGGGGACTGAATCATCGATCTAAATCTCGAGGAAAATAAAATAGAACTATAAATATGAACTTGGTCGAACTAAATTCTAAATGCGATGATTTGAGTTAAGAATTAAATTTTGAGTGCTGGATCACCTATTGGAAATATTGAGGATGTAAATTGAAAGTGAAATCGGAAGAGTATGTAATTCATAAGTTGAAAATGAAAATAATATTTGAATATAATTGCTTTCTAGAGGATATTATGATAGTTGAGATTTCGAGATAAATTTTGAATTGGGGTGTCATATAAATTTGAATTAGATTGGATGGGAATTAATTAATTGGAAGATCGAAAAGATAGTGTAATATATTGAAGTTGATCTAAACAAGGGTTAATCAAATTTAAAGGTGATTGTGATGGAGTTGAATAAATCTTAAATTTTTGGAAGAGATCACGATTGACTTGCCTGATGTACACATGTGAAGGATTTAAACTAAATTATGCCCTATTTTAATTTCGAGGACGAAATTATTTTTAAGTTGGGTAGATTGTAAACCCCCTCACCCGAAATTAGGTTTACTTGGCTTATAGAGTGGAATTAGGGCTAGTTTGAACCCAATTAAAATTTAGAACACGGCATTTGATTTAACTGTACATTATTTTATCGCGTAGCGCACCTTACCGTTGCCTCGTTAATTAGAGTAGTACACTGGTCATTGTCTGTCTATAAATTCCACAACCCTATCCTAGACTTGACCACCATCTATTCTGACCTCTGTGTAATTTATAATCATGCTTTCTGGTGTGACATTTTAATCGCACAATAAATATCGCGAACGTTATTTCGTAATTCTAAATAAATCACATCTTTGTACCCAAGTGCGTCCCAATCGAAATTGGAGACATAATCTTGACCGTTTTGTATCACCCGAATTTTATTAATATTCTACACTGTATCCTCTATGCCCAAACGCTTGTGTCCAACCTAATTTTTTTCCCAGGTACTCTAAATTAATTCCAGAACATCGTGCGCATTCAATTAAATTAATTAAATCTAATTTCTGCCTTTGTGCAATTTTTCTAATTGTTGGGGTCTGTTATGCAAAAATGCATTGAGGTGTCCCCACCGTTGGACAATACGTGAAGAAACCCAATTTTCCCTTCACGTGGATTTTTTCATAATTTTTCGGGATGTGCAACGCGCGCACATCGCCCCGTATATTAATTTACCCTTGTATTAAACTAATACAGATTCCAGCCCTCCCAACATCCCCATGTGAGCCCAAGGCCCATACCAAGGAGGGTTGACCAAGCCCTAATCCTAGGTCAAACCCAAGCCCAATTTTTTACATGTATAAAATTACTTTTTCTATTTCTTTTCTTCTTGACCTAAAAAATTTAATCCCAAACCAAAACCTAAATTCCAAATTCAGACGACCCCCCCCCCCCCTCATCTACTGTTCACTCCCCCCATCCTCCCCTGGCCGAAGCCCGTCGGCCGCTGCCCCAACTCGTCGGCCTCTCACCTCGACGACTCGACCTGCCTGGAGCCGACCCCGCCGGCACAACGACTAGCAGACCCCGCCGGTCTCGACTCTCCGGACCACCATCATCAGCGCAGATCTCCTCTCCTTTCTCCCTACAGCCAGCCGACCGGAGACCCAAGCCCGCCGCCGAAGTCGACAGCCACCCCGACTCGACAGCCTCCCCTCCGGCGAACACGACCCACCCCAGGCCAGCCCCCTCGTCGGAGTCGTTCCCCTTCGCTTGTGCACCGTCTCCACCCACAGACAAGACCAACACAGCCTTTCTCCTCGCCCCCTTCCTCCTCCCTCGACTCGAACTTGCCGCCAAGAAGACCTCCACTTCCCGGCCTACCACGACGAGCAGACCCACCGCCGGCCATCGCCTCATCTCGCCGGACCCGCCCCCGACCTCTGAACTCCCCGCCATTCTGTCCCCGGATCTCGGGCCTTCATCTCCCCGATGGCCACGAACCCCCCTGACCGTCGAGTTCTTCCCCTCATCGGAGACTCCTCGATCCAGTTCCCCGCAGCCAACTCGCCGGCCTTCTTCCGCTGAACGACTACACACCATCGGAGAAGCCGACCGTCGACCTGCCTTCCCCCATCTAGTCGATGAACTTGACTGAACCCAACACAGCCATCCCGGTCATCCACCCTGCCGCCTTCGACTGAACTCGCCGGAGTTCATCAAACCACTGTCATCCAATCGCTTGTCGCCGTCTCCTTCGGGCAGTCCCCACCGGAGCAGCACCCCGCCTCTCTTCTCCTCCCTGTCAGGAACTCCACCTCCTCCTCCCTGCTCATGCCTCCCCCTTGACTCATCCCCCCTGCTCGACTTCTTTGTCAGACTTTCCAGACCCGGCCGAATTCCGGTGATCATCACCATCGCATCATCTATAACCATAATTACCACCATTACCATAGGAACAATATGATCATCATACAAATCATTACCTTCACCCTCACCAACTTACACATCATCCTCCACGTCATCAACTTAGTTATTATCATCGTCGTTATCATCATTACCCTAATTATCATCGCCATCGTCGTCATTATCATCCTCATATCATCACCAACCCCCGTCATCATCATCAACATTACTCCATCCTCAATACCTCATCCTCGTCATCACCATCATCTACATCATCGTCCCAGTCATCCCCGCCATCGTCCCAGTCATCATCCATGTCACCACTATTATCATAAATTCTATCATGATTCTATAATCATCACCATTGTGATCATCATCACCATTTAAACCCCCATCCTCAATATAACCACCACCATTGGCCAAATCATCCTCTTAACCATAACCCAATCATCACATCGTCAGTACCGTCACCATCGTCATCATCGTGGACTCGTCACCTTTGCCAGACAACCCGCAGCAGTCACTCTGATTTTCGTACCTGTGCACGCTGACCCAGGCAAGTATACCTTGCCTTGTTGTACTGTTTAAATTTTATATTACTAGCTGCATATTTATTATTTAATTGTGCACGTCCGAGAGAGACTCGGGTGCCGCCAACGAAGACGTTGACGTTAGGACTTGTGTTTGACCTAGTGTCTAGTAGAAGAAGAAGAAGCTTCAAAGATTGCAGGTGGGATTGGATTCTCATTGCCAAAGTCGTCAATCACTACTCTCTGTCTGTGCTCTCTCTATAATCTCTTGATCTCTGATCTTGATCCCCTCTTCGACCCTTTCGACCTTTGACATTTTTTTTGCCCTCCTTCATGTGACCAGAGTCTCTATTTATAGAGATCAGTCACGGTAACTGTCCAGTCGGCGTAGAAGCCAGACTGTGAAGAGAATAGCACTCTTTATGCGACGGTTATAATAACTGCTACCCACGTCTGAATAATCTTCTGAATTCGCGTATGACACGTGTCCCATTATGAGGTAACGCGTATAACTGCTTCTCGAAGATCACGGCATGCAAGCTACGTAGGTAACTGTCCCTTGCGTAGAGATGGTTGGCGTAAAAGCCAAATAACTGTCTTGTTGGCATAAAAGCCAAATAGCTGTCTTGTTGGCGTAAAAGCCAGATAGCTATCTTGTTGGCATAAAAAGCCAAATAGCTGTCTTGTTGGCGTAAAAGCCAGATAGCTGTCTTGTTAGAATAAAAGCCAGATAGCTGTCTTGTTGGCATAAAAGCCAGATAGCTGTCTTGTTGGCATACAAAGTCAAATAGCTGTCTTTTTGGCATAAAAGCCAGATAGCTGTCTTGTTGGCGTAAAGGCCAGATAGCTGTCTTGTTGGCGTAAAAGCCAAATTTTGCGTAAAACTCGATGCTGCATGAATAATAGATAACCAGCGTAAAAATAGCCAATTATCCTTTTCGACTGAGGTCTTAAGCGTATTCTGGGCCAAATAGCCTTATCACGTACCTTTTGCAAATATAGCCTGAGTTGGCATATTTCGAAGAGATAGCATACGGCATACTCCTATATCTGAAAATGGCCTGGTTGGCATATTTCGAGGAGATAGCATACGGCGTGCTCCTATAGTTAATAATAGCCTGGTTGGCGTAAAATGCCAGGATGGTGACGTGAGCATATTAGCCCTAGTTTTAGCTCTCTCAGTCATTAAAAATAGAACAAAATCTTATTTATTAAATACAGAGATCTGCCCCCCATCTCGTGCATTAACTGCAGAGATATGCCTCGAGTTTTGTAAGAATAACAGCTTTTGACGTGACGTCTGATTTTGTCTCATCTTGAGCATAAAAACTTATCTCTGCCTGTGTAGAATAGGCAGTGTATTCCTTGAATACGTAAAAATGACTTGTCTCAATGATATGTCACTAAACGACAGTCTGGGTCTCTATGCAAAATCATCATCACAGCCGTCCTCTCGATCATCGTGTAGTACTCTTTGTCAGGAGTCAGGTTCACTATTTTGTCTGACAAGTTCATTCGAGAAATTCGAAGAGTTCCTCATACAACTTCATGCTGCATTAAAAGCAAACGTATTTTACGCCAGAGGGAGATATAGCAACCTTTTTACGCCAAAACGGCCTTTGAATGCTGCTTTATGCGGACAGTTCTGGAGCTCTGTTTTACGCTAAATAGCGTTAAAGCTCTGTTGTACGCCAATAGCTCTGAAGTCATATTTTAAGCCACACAGCGCTGAAGCTCTATTTTATGCGGGCTTCATGCATATTGGGGGTTTTACGCGTATAATTCTCCAGCATATTTTCATGCTTCTACACATGGGCCGTGCGTTAGTGATGACTGCTGATAGAAACTTTGTATGCTAGTAGACCTGGCAGTTATTTAGAGGTTTTATCGTGTTATGGATGTGGCATGCTTAGAGCATGGGATGGGGAGAACAACAAGTAAGACATTTGGGCTTCTTTGCACTTTTTCCTTCTGTAACCCGGAAGCTCCACTGGAGATACGGGCGGTGATGACCCCATTTACTACTTGGCGGCCTTTGCCGTTCAAAAGACGACATGCTTTGAGGCCCTGATTTTTTGAGAAAGTCACGCCAATCCCATTTTTTAGCCAGATAGCCCACTTGGTGGAAAGTTGTTCTCAAACTGCATTCACTTAGACGGTTAGGCGAACCCATTGGATGTTTACTTTTCAGTACTTTATTGGCATGCTTTTATGTATCTTGTTACATCCCTCTGAGGACCTGGTCCCTTTCCAGATATGGACGAGCAAGAGTATCCATAGGAGTACGGATCTGGACCTGACGCTACTTACCAGACTGAGGAGGTTTTACCTTCGGAGTATCTGTGATATTATTTCCACTGTTTAGAGATCCTTGTTGCTACTTCAATATAGTCGTTTTGTAGTGGATTTGTTTCCATCTGACTATCAGACTTGATACTCATCCTTGATATTCAGATATTATTCAGCTCTTTATTTCTACTTATTATTTGTGCTGTGGATTAGATATAGATTGTGTATGACTTGTTATGACAGTATATTACCACTGGGGGATTGGATATTCATATATATCGTACGTGTATATATGATTTCCATATATTGGAGTTCATATACATACAGCTGGGCGTGTTACGTATTCCTTGTCCTACGTATTTTGGGACTGGGGCATGACAGGTAGAGGCTAGGAACCACCCAAGGCAAGTACATCTTGCTCAATGGTGAAATCTTGGATTTTTGGATTTTTATATATGTTGTTGTTTTAAAAAAGTTTTTTTGAAGGAAAATGTTCTTCTTGAGTTGATGATCATATTTAATTCTTGGAATTTTGGATTATGATGTATAAATTTTTGTAGATCTGAGTTTTAAGATTTAGATTTTTATGTGTTCTATGAGTTTTTTTTGTTTGATCTATTAAAACTTAGTATTTTCGAAAACTAGTGGTTCCTTATGTTATAGTATTTTATTTTGAGCATTTTGGCTTTTGTTTTACTTGATTTTGACTTAAAATGAAGTTTTTATGTAGAAAACAATTTTCGATTTTTTTTGGGAGTTTTGGCCATAGCTGAACTTGCTGTTGGAGAAGATGAAGTCTTCATGCGGCAAGCGAGCCATGTGGCCTAGAGTGCCATACAGTCCGAGAGGGTTATGCGGCCTGAACTCTTGCCGCATGCTGACAGTATGCCTCCATCTTGTTGGGCGCATGATTGTCAATTCATTCGTACTTGTTGAACGAATAAAAAATTGCTAAGTCCAAAAGTAAGTTCATGCGGTCAGTGAGTGCATGCAGCCAGAGATTCCATGCGGTCGGTGACTGCATGCGGCCAGAGAGTCCATGCGGTCAGTGAGTGCATGCGACCCTGGGAGTATGCGGCCAGGAATTCTTGTGTGTATTTTGTGTTCCATGTTGTTATGTTCTCTCTGTAATTACTTTTAGTAATTATTGTTGTGTGCTTTCTTATGTCAATGCAAGTTTATGATACCAGACAAGCTTTGCATATGAGTTCACAAGACAAGTTTATATACAAGTTTACGATTCATCATTTTAGAGAGTTCTCAAGTGTCTACGACTCGAGAACTTGAAATAATTTAGTAATAATTAAACAAGATAAGATTTACCTAGAGTATTTTGGGAGGGAAGAATATTGCGCTACCGGCTAACCCGATCCCCAAGGGCCCCATGCGGCATAGACAATCCTACTAGGCAAGGACTCCATGACTGACCAAGTTTACGCGTGCTACGGTACTTACAAGACAAGTTCATATACAAGTTTATGTTGGTAAAGCAAGTTTATGATTGTTTTATAACCAAGGGCATATCACATGTAATTTATTTGGTGTTAAAACTTTTTAAGGATTGAGTAGCATGATTAAGAAAAATTGAGGAATGAGATTTCTTAAATGTAAGAGCCTTATATGATAGATGGGTAAACTCTAAGTTGGGTAGCAGTTGCATTTATCCGCTTGAGAGGAATTTTTTTAGATTGTGATCGAGCAAAATCTGATTGAAAGGTTCAAGTCATTTTAAAATTTTAAAATTTTGGACGAATAAGTAAGATGATGAGGATCAATGAATTTTAAATTTTCAGCACATGATTTGAATTTTGAGAATTGGGGACTGAATCATCGATCTAAATCTCGAGGAAAATAAAATAGAATTATAAATATGAACTTGGTCGAACTGAATTCCAAATGCGATGATTTGAGTTAAGAATTAAATTTTGAGTGCTGGATCACCTATTGGAAATATTGAGGATATAAATTAAAAGTAAAATCGAAAGAGTATGGAATTCATAAGTTGAAAATGAAAATAATATTTGATTATAATTGCTTTCTAGAGGATATTATGATAGTTTAGATTTTGAGATAAATTTTGAATTGGGGTGTCATATAAATTTGAATTAGATTGGATGGGAATTAATTAATTGGAAAATCGAGAAGATAGTGTAATATGTTAAAGTTGATCTAAACAAGGGTTAATCAAATTTAAAGGTGATTGTGATGGAGTTGAATAAATCTTAAATTTTTGGAAGAGATCACGATTGACTTGCCTAATGTACACATGTGAAGGATTTAAACCAAATTATTTCCTATTTTAATTTCGAGGATGAAATTATTTTTAAGTTGGGTAGATTGTAAACCCCCTTACCCGAAATTAGGTTTACTTATCTTATAGAGTGGAATTAGGGCTAGTTTGAACCCAATTAGAATTTAGAACACGATATTTGATTTAACTGTACATTATTTTATCGTGTAGCGCACCTTACCGTTGTCTCGTTAATTGGAGTAGTACACTGACCATTGTCTGTCTACAAATTCCACAACCCTATCCTATACTTAACCACCATCTATTCTGACCTCTGTGTAATTTATAATCATGCTTTCTGGTGCGATATTTTAATCGCACAATAAACATCGCGGACGTTACTTCGTAATTCTAAATAAATCACATCTTTGTACCCATGTACGTTCGAATCAAAATTGGAGACATAATCTTGACCGTTTTGTATCACCCGAATTTTATTAATATTCTACACTGTATCCTCTACGCCCAGACGCGTGTGTCCAACCTAATTTTATTCCCAGGTACTCCAAATTAATTCCAGAACATCGTGCGCATTCAATTAAATTAATTAAAGCTAATTTCTGCCTTTGTGCAATTTTTCCAATTGTTGGGGGCTATTATGCAAAAATGCATTGAGGTGTCCCCACCGTTGGACAATATGTGAAGAAACCCAATTTTCTCTTCACGTGGATTTTTTCATAATTTTTTGGGTTGTGCAACGCGCGCACATCGTCCCGTATATTAATTTATCCTTGCATTAAATTAATGCAGATTCCAGCCCTCCCAACATCCCCATGTGAGCCCAAGGCCCATACCAAGGAGGGTTAATCAAGCCCTAATCCTAGGTCAAACCCAAGCCCAAATTTTTATATGTATAAAATTACTTTTTCTATTTCTTTTCTTCTTGACCTAAAAAATTAAATCACAAACCAAAACCTAAATTACCAATTCAGACGACCCCGCCCCCTCATCTACTGTTCACTCCCCCCATCCTCCCATGGCCGGAGCCCGCCGGTCGCTGCCCCAACTCGTCGGCCTCTCACCTCGATGACTCGACCTGCCTGGAGCCGACCCCGACCCCGCCGGCACAGCGACGAGCAGACCCCGCCGGCCTCGACTCTCCGGACCACCACCATCAGTGCCGATCTCCTCTCCTTCCTCCCCGACAGCCACCCCGACTCGACAGCCTCCCCTCCGGCGAACACGACCCACCCCAGGCCAGCCCCCTCGCCGGAGCCGTTCCCCTCCACCTATGCACCGTCTCAACCCGCAGACCCGACCAACACAGCCTTTCTCCTCGCCCCCTTCCTCCTCCCTCGACTTGAACTCGCCGGCAAGCCGACCTCCCCTTTCCGGCCTACCATGACGACCAGACCCACTGCCGGCCATCTCCTCAGCTCGTCGGACTCGCCCCCGACCTCTGAACTCCCCGCCATTCTGTCCCCGGATCCCGGGCCTTCATCTCCCCGACGGCCACGAACCCCCCTGACCGTCGAGTTCTCCCCCTCATCGGAGACGCCTTGATCCAGTTCCCCGCAGCCAACTCGTCGGCCTTCTTCCGCTGAACGACTGCACAGCGTCGGAGAAGCCGACCGTCGACCTGCCTTCCCCATCTAGTCGACGAACTTGACTGAACCCAACACCGCCATCCCGGTCATCTACCCTGCCGCCTTCGACTGAACTCGCCGGAGTTCATCAAACCACTGTCATCCAATCGCTCGTCGCCGTCTCCTCCGGACAGTCCCCACCGGAGCAGCACCCCGCCTCTCTTCTCCTCCCTGTCAGGAACTCCACTCCTCCTCCATGCTCATGCCTCCCCCTTGACTCATCCCCCCTGCTCGACTTCTTTGTCGGACTTCCCAGACCCGGCCGAATTTCGGTGATCATCACCATCGCGTCATCCATAACCATAATCACCACCATTACCATAGGAACAATATGATCATCATACAAATCATCACCTTCACCCTCACCAACTTACACATCATCCTCCACGTCATCAACTTAGTCATTGTCATCGTCGTTATCATTATCACCCTAATTATCATCGCCATCGTCGTCATTATCATCCTCATATCATCACCAACCCCCGTCATCATCATCAACATTACTCCATCCTCAATACCTCATCCTCGTCATCACTATCATATACATCATCGACCTAGTCATCCTCGCCATCGTCCCAGTCATCATCCATGTCACCACCATTATCATAAATTCTATCATAATTCCATAATCATCACCATTGTGATCATCATCACCATTTAAACCCCCCATCCATAATATAACCACCACCATTGGCCAAATCATCCTCTTAACCATAACCCAATCATCACATCGTCAGTACCATCACCATCGTCATCATCGTGGACTTGTCACCTTTGCCAGACAACCCGCAGAAGTCACCCTGATTTCCGTACCTGTGCACGCTGATCCCGGAGACCTGTTGGATTTATCTGCGCGACTTCAGGAGTATATTATTGGGACTACACAGCCGCTTGCCAGGCAAGTATACCTTGCCTTGTTGTACTGTTTAAATTCTTTATTACTAGCTGTATATTTATTATTTAATTATGCGCGTCCGAGAGAGACTCTGGTGCAGTCAACGAAGGCATTGACGTTAGGACTTGTGTCTGACCTAGTGTCTAGTAGACCCACCTAAAGTTGTGGAGTTATTGGTATGACTCCCAGGCCTTGACACATTTTGTACACGTATTGTGAGTTTTATGTAGGGCATGGTCCTGCATATGTGGTTGGCCACCTGTACGTGTAGGCGTGCGACGGATAGGCTATAACTGCTAATAGTTATGCATGTTAGAAGACTTAGCAGTTATTAGTAGGTGGAGCATAGACTAGCGTGGTACGATGGTCCCATCCTTATCCTTGTTTGCCTGTAAGGATGGACCCTTGCTCTAACGATAGTCTATGAGCCAGAGTTACGATGCTGAGGCGTAGTAGCTGACGCGTGTTGTGGATACAACATGATTAGATCATTGGGCGGGGAGGACGACTAGTAGGCATATGGGATACCCCACTCCTTTATACTGGCACCGCACTCGACGGAGTGATACGGACGTATATATATATATTACTGATACCACGTTTTGTAGAGTGTTGGACGTTACTTAATGACATTGCAGATACCATACTATATAGAACGTCGGACGTTACTGTATTCTTGCGCCCGTGTTATAGGGGCATGTGTGGCATATACTAGCTGGTTGTCACGACTGGTGAATTACGTCAGCATATGTCTAGCCTACACCTTCCCATATACTCACAGTTTTCCTCAAATTATATTTTACTTAGATGGTTAGGTCACCCCGGAGTTATTTATTCAGTATTTACTTTATGGCATGCTTTTATGTATCTTGTTATGTCCCTCTGAGGACCTGGTCCCTTTCTAGGTGTATTGTTCATGAGTATTGCAGGAGCACAGATCCGGACTGGTTGTATACGTTCTGAGGAGTCCTCTCTTTGAGCTACGTGATTGTTAGATATGGTGCTTATTTGTATTTATCTTGTTTATTCTATATTTTAGTTCGGTAGTGGATTTGTGTCCATCCGACTACCAGCTTTAGATGCTTTATTTCGAGTTCTAGTTATAGATATTGGTTATTCAATTATATATGATTTTCTTTGGATGAGATCTAGATTATACCATGTGACTGGTGATGGATTTATATCACTTGTGGATTCTGTTATTCATGTACAACGTACGTGTGTTATGGGTTCCATATATTGGAGTGCCATAATCATACGGCTGGCATGCTCACGTGTCCTAGTCCTACGTATTTTGGGACTGGGGCGTGACAAAGGAAATATTTGGACAATAATTCAGAGGTAATATGGACGTGAACCGATGTCCAAAAAATTTCCTGGAGAGTGATTTGTTGAATGGGGATAAACCTGAAGATTGTTCCTCCGGGGAGATTTTTAGGGATTCATCACCCGGTACTTCTTGAGGGAGCAAACTGCCACGTGGAAGTGAGATCAATTTGCCCTGATCGTCTTCTCGTTTATAAATGCAGAGTGATGACTTTGGCGTTAATCAACTCCTGGATTCTCCTTTTCAGTACATAGCATGCCTTTGTGGGGTGATGAATGTACCGATGAAAGAGACAATATTCTGGATCATCGACCTTGCCATCCCTTTCAGGGTATCTGATGTTGGGTAGCCGAAGTTTATTTTCCTTCATCAATATATTGAATATTTCAATGATGTCATCCTCATTGAAGGAAAAAGTCTCATTTGGCTTTCGGGCTCCCGATACCTGAGTCGTACGGTCCTCAGGGAAGATAGTCATAGTTGCATCATCTTCGAACACAGAGGGAAAACCACCCCCAGCTTTGGATGCTGCTCTATTTTGTCGAGGGAGACCACCCCCAGACATGTCGTTGTTTGGTTCTTCTTCTTCTTTGCCTTTGTCCACAAAAGTTGATTTAGAAGGACCTGCCTCTGGTATTACAGGATCAGACTTTGGAAGTTTTGAGTTTGCAAGAGATGCGGTATACCCTAACCCAAAACGAGTTTGTTGACAGTAAGGATCACCATGCAACGGTATTCGTCTGCCTTTTTCATAATTGAGGCCTTTCTTCAACTTCAGATCATAACCCATGTTTTGCATAATCTTCAAAGCCTGTGGGCTATATCTGTAGACTTGGATTTTCCCATCATCGGACTCGTGGGAATCTTCTTGTATAATCAGTCTATTCCGCATTCGACCGAAGATTATTTGATGTTGATCGTTACGAGTAGGTGGAACAATGAAGATAGAATCTTCATGCGGCCCATATGTCATGACGACATTAGATGTTGACGCTATTTCCCACATGATCTCCCCATGCTTGGTAGTTAGAGGCACTAAATATTGATTTTGACCCTGTCTTTGCATTTCTGGATCAAGAAATCACGCAAATCAGGGGGAGAAGAAGAAGGCTTATGCCGCCTTTTGACATCAGTAGGCCTGTGGAGATTAGGAACCAGAACCCTCTCTCCATCATAGGAATACAGCAGTTCACCCATGTGAGTAGCATATGATCCATCATCTGTCTGAGGAGCATATTTTCCCATGAAGCGGGTCTTCTTTACGCGGACAAACTTATCTTGGCGTAATTTGGAGCTTTGCACAGGTTCGCGTAAAACAGGGGAAGTCCTCAAACGGCCTCCAGCGTCATGCCTAATCTGAAGAGTGGGCAACTTTTTCTCTTGGTGGCGTACAAGCCTAGAGGTTGGGAGACTCACCACTTGTTTTCCCTTGATGTGATCCAAGGGTCCATCTGCCTCCTTATAGATGGGAGATATATTTTTACGCGCAGGGCGCGTTTGAAGTTTCTGAATTGGCACTGAGGCCTTGTCAGAAATTTTGTCTGCCACGTCACAGACGGGAGACAAAGTTTTATGCGCAGGGCACGTTCTAGACTTCTGGATTGGCACTGAGGCATTGCTAGAAGCTTTGTCTGCCACGTCACAGACGGGAGACATAGTTTTACTCGCGGGGCACGTTCTAGACTTCTGGACTGGCACTGAGGCATTGCCAGAAGTTTTGTCTGCCATGTCACGGACGGGAGACGGATTTTTATGCACAAGGCGTATAGGTTGTGATGTCATAACCTTGTTGATCGGAGAAAAAGAGCCTGCAGGAAGGGTAGAGGATGTCCGGGGCATCCATACTTTACGCAACTTTCTATTGTCCTGGACAAAAATGGAATGAGAGCTACCCCCTGCGCGAAGCATGTCTTCATAAGCAGATTGGTCGAATTGGACGATCAAAGTCTTCTTCGTTGATCCGACGGATACAGCATCGTATTGAGCAATGGCCTTCTCGTTAGATGAGAAAGTCTTCCCCAGCAGCAGTCGCCATCTTGTGTTTGATGATAAAACAAATAGAGGGTTTGTACGAAGCTCTTTTAGTTTACAAACTCAGGCTATTAAACTCTCTTGGTATACAAAATACTATCAGAGGTAATATGAACATGATAGGTTTTGAAAATTCACCTGGCGAGTCGCCATTTTGTTTGAGATAAAACAAATAGAGGGTTTGTACGAAACCTTTTTGTTTACAAACAAGAAAAGAGTACAATTAATCCTATACGAGGATATTAAGTACAATAAAAATAATTTTGGAGAAAAATTGCTATAGGAGTCTGATCTGCGGTCGATCACTTTGTCCCTTGGACCACACGAGGATGAAGAAGTGCTGTAGAAGAAGAAGCTTCAAAGATTGCAGGTGGGATTAGATTTTCGTTGCCAAAGTTGTCAATCACTACTCTCTGTCTGTGCTCTCTCTCTATAATCTCTTGATCTCTGATCTTGATCCCCTCTTCGACCCTTTCAACCTTTGACATTTTTTTTGCCCTCATTCCTGCGACCAGAGGTCTCTATTTAAAAAGATCAGTCACAGTAACTGTCCAGTCGGCGTAGAAGCCAGACTGTGAAGAGAATAGCAACCTTTATGCGGCGGTTATAATAACTGCTATCCACGTCTGAATAATCTTCTGAATTTGCATATGACACGTGTCCCATTATGAGGTAACGCGTATAACTACTTCTCGAAGATCACGGCATGTAAGCCACGTAGGTAACTACCCCTTGCGTAGAGATGGTTGGCGTAAAAGCCAAATAACTGTCTTGTTGGCATAAAAGACAAATAGCTGTCTTGTTGGCGTAAAAGCCAGATAGCTGTCTTGTTGGCATAAAAGCCAGATAGATATCTTGTTGGCGTAAAAAGTTAAATAGCTATCTTGTTAGCATAAAAGCCAGATAGCTGTCTTGTTGGCGTAAAAGCCAAATTTTGCGTAAAACTCGATGCTGTATGAATAATAGATAACCAGCGTAAAACAAGACAATTATTCTTCCCGACTGAGGTCTTGAGCGTATTCTGGGCCAAATAGCCTTATCACGTACCTTTTGCAAATATAGCCTGAGTTGGCGTATTTCGAGAAGATAGCATACGGCACTCCTATAGCTGAAAATGGCCTGGTTGGCGTATTTCGAGGAGATAGTATACGGTGTGCTCCTATAGTTAAAAATAGCCTGGTTGGCATAAAATGCCAGGATGGTGACGTGAGCGTATTAGCCCGAGTTTTAGCTCTCTCAGTCATTAAAAATAGAACAAAATCTCGTGCATTAAATGCAGAGATCTGCCCCCCATCTCGTGCATTAACAGCAGAGATATGCCTCGAGTTTTGTAAGAAGAACAGCTTTTGACGTGGCGTCTGATTTTGTCTCATCTTGAGCATAAAAACTTATCTCTGCCTGTGTAGAATAGGCAGCGTATTCCTTGAATGCGTAAAAATGACTTGTCTCAAGGATATGTCACTAAACGACAGTCTGGGTCTCTATGTAAAATCATCATCACAGTCGTCCTCTCGATCGTCGTGCAGTACTCTTTGTCAGGAGTCAGGTTCACTGTTTTGTCTGACAAGTTCATTCGAGGAATTCGAAGAGTTCCTTGTACAACTTCATGTTGTATTAAAAGCAAACGTATTTTACGCCGGAGGGAGGTGTAGCAACCTTTTTATGCCAAAACGGCCTTTGAATGCTGCTTTATGCGGACAGTTCTGGAGCTCTATTTTACGCTAAATAGCGTTGAAGCTCTATTGTACGCCAATAGCTCTGAAGTCATATTTTAAGCCACACAGCGCTGAAGCTCTATTTTACGTGGGCTTCTGCATATTGGGGGTTTTAAACGTATAATTCTTCAGCGTATTTTTATGCTTCTACACATGGGCCGTGCGTTAGTGATGACTGCTGATAGAAACTTTGTATGCTAGTAGACCTGGCAGTTATTTAGAGGTTTTATCATGTCATGGATGTGGCATGCTTAGAGCATGGGATGGGGAGAACAACAAGTAAGATATTTGGACTCCTTTGTACTTTTTCCTTCTGTAACCCGGAAGCTCCACTGCAGATACGGGCGGTGATGACCCATTTACTACTTGGCGGCCTCTGTTGTTCAAAAGACGACATGCTTTGAGGCCCCTGATTTTTCGAGAAAGTCATGCCAATCCCATTTTTTAGCCAAATAGCCCACTTGGTGGAAAGTTGTTCTCAAACTGCATTCACTTAGACGGTTAGGCGAACCCATTGGATGTTTACTTTTAGTACTTTATTGGCATGCTTTTATGTATCTTGTTAAGTCCCTCTGAGGACCTGGTCCCTTTCCAGATATGGACGAGCAGGAGTATCCACAGGAGTACGGATCTGGACCTGACGCTACTTACCAGACTGAGGAGGTTTTACCTTCGGAGTATCTGTGATGTTATTTCCACTGTTTAGAGATCCTTGTTGCTACTTCAATATAGTCGTTTTGTAGTGGATTTGTTTCCATCTGACTATCAGACTTGATACTCATCCTTGATATTCAGATATTATTCAGCTCTTTATTTCTACTTATTATTTGTGCTGAGGATGAGATATAGATTGTGTATGACTTGTTGTGACAGTATATTACCACTGGTGGATTGGATATTCATATATAGCGTACGTGTGTATATGATTTACATATATTGGAGTTCATATACATACGGCTGGGCGTGTTACGTATTCCTTGTCCTACGTATTTTGGGACTGGGGCGTGACAGGTAGAGGCTAGAAACCACCCAAGGCAAGTACATCTTGCTCAATGGTAAAATCTTGGATTTTTTTATTTTTATATATGTTGTTGTTTTAAAAATGTTTTTTTGAAGGAAAATATTCTTCTTGAGTTGATGATCATGTTTAATTCTTGGAATTTTGGATTATGATGTATAAATTTTTGTAGATCTGAGTTTTAAAATTTGGATTTTAATGTGTTCTTTAAGTTTTTTTTTGGTTTGATCTATTAAAACTTAGTATTTTCGAAAACTAGTGGTTCCTTATGTTATAGTATTTTATTTCGAGCATTTTGGCTTTTGTTTTACTTGATTTTGACTTAAAATAAAGTTTTTATGTAGAAAATAATTTTTATTTTTTTTGGGAGTTTCGGCCATAGCTGAACTTGCTGTTGGAGAAGATGAAGTCTTCATGCGGCAAGCAAGCCATGCGGCCGAGAGTGCCATACGGTCCGAGAGGGTTATGCGGCCTGAACTCTTACCGCATGCTGACAGCATGCCTCCATCTTGTTGGATGCATGATTATCTATTCATTCGTACTTGTTGAACGAATAAAAAATTGCTAAGTCCAAAAGTAAGTTCATGCGGTCAGTGAGTGCATGCAGCCAGAGATTTCATGCGGTCGGTGACTGCATGCGGCCAGAGAGTCCATGCGGTCAGTGAGTGCATGCGACCCTGGGAGTATACGGCCAGGAATTCTTGTGTGTATTTTGTGTTCCATGTTGTTATGTTCTCTCTGTAATTACTTTTAGTAATTATTGTTGTGTGCTTTCTTATGTCAATGCAAGTTTATGATACCAAACAAGTTTTGCATATGAGTTCACAAGACAAGTTTCTATACAAGTTTAGGTATAAGTTTACAATCTTCACGACACCGTGGAAATATTTGCGTATGAAAATTTGTTGTATTTGGCATCGGGCAATCAAATGTGAGCATTATCTAATGTATATGTGTCACGAATATGATAACTCATGAATAGATCGTACTCGCGATTCATCATTTTAGAGAGTTCTCAAGTGTCTACGACTGGAGAACTTGAAATAATTTAGTAATAATTAAACTAGATAAGATTTACCTAGAGTATTTTGGGAGGGAAGAATATTGCGCTACCGGCTAACCCGATCCCCAAGGGCCCCATGCGGCATAGACAATCCTGCTAGGCAAGGACTCCATGACTGACCAAGTTTACGCATGCTTCGGTACTTACAAGACAAGTTTATATACAAGTTTATGTTGGTAAAGTAAGTTTATGATTACAAGTTCAAGTTTATGCTTTTGAGTTAAAAAAATTTTGTGACTAGTAACAAGTTAAGTTATTGTATGGTTAAATATGCATTTAATTTACTAGACAAGCGTACACTTGGCCATCCGGGTTAACTGCAGTACTGGTGGTAGCAATATTCTTAGCAATACATTTTTAGTAATTAGGGCTTGTGATAACCCTAGTTAGTTAATTATAGCAAGTCGTAGGCATGTTTGGCCGTGAATTGGATGTTTGTTATTCGTATAGCTTGCTCTTCTAGTTTTATTTTCTTCCAGCGCGTAGTTAGGGTGCTAAGTTCTGCTCAGGTGAAGGTTTGCAACCATGGTCCTTATTTTGTTTAAGGGTTTTGGTCCTGATCCAGAGTAGTACCTATGCTCTATTGCCGCTCGTAGCCTTACTTTCATTTCTGCACTTATTATCAGTTCTTCAGTATTATGTTGAGACAAGTACCTTGGTACCATATAAGTCTTGGTCAGCATTTATTTCTTATGTCTCTTTTGCTTATGTTGTGAGGTGTTGGTCTATCACCTCGAGCTCCTTTTTGGTACTTGTTGCTTGGGGTTCTGACCCCACTGGCTTTGCATGGCCAGTTTACCCCAAAGAGAACCAAGATCCTCAGCGCTTCCAGCAAGATGGTTTGCACTCGTAGGACTGCGGCCGAAGCTCACGAGTGGGTTTCCTTTCTTTTACCCCTCACCTTGATTACTCCATTTTATGGTGTTTAGCAAGGGGCAGAGTTAGCTCCGTATATTTTTGAGACTTCGGTCTACATGATATATATATTAGACCATGGTTGGTATATTTTGATCATGTATTATTAAACTTTGCTAGTGCAGCATTTTGTATTCAATAGCTTCATGACCATATGTGACATGTAATTTGAGATGCCTCTTTACTTTCATATATGATATACTCTTGTTCTTGTGTTATTGGATTGAGATTATAGGATTTGTCGACCTTAGGACCGACATCATAGCATGTTAGACTTTACCCATTTGTATTCTAGACAACCTTAGCAGATTGTGGCTTACTTCGGTATTCTACAATGTACGGTTGGTCATGTCAGTCCCCATATTTACCTAGTATTTTGGGAATGGGGCATGATAAGGTTTTATTGGTGGCCCATGCAGGTCAGTTTTTCAGACTTATGGGAGGACTCATCTTGTTAGAATCTCAATCCTTTACTAATCTTTAATTGAACTCTACTTGCAACATGCACTTCTCATTTTCCTTGAACTTCAAACTTGCTTGACATGATTGTTCCATTCTCGTCCTTTGTTGATATCCTTGTGTCCTTATATTTTAAGGATACCCCACATGTTCTTCCTTTCGAGGGTTTTGTTGCACCGATAACTCCGGCAGATCTAGTAGACCAGGACCAGATCCCGATATTGAACTAAGGGCAAGCGTCAATAGCTTTTCATCAGCCGGCTTCGCAAGTCACGCACGCCCGATTGGCACAATCAATTCCATCAGTCTTGCCAGAACAACCAGCTCAGCCTGCTCCGTCATTCATACCAACCCAGCCAGCCCAGACAATACCACCAGTTCTACCAATACAACCAGGATAGAAAGTATTGGAGAAATGTTGCCCATGAGGATTCCTTCATTTCTATCGGTGATCATGCTCATCCCCTTGTCATAAATAACGCCGGGGTAGGAGAGTCGGGGCTTGGGGAGCCAAGACCTACGATTCCACTATTTCTTTACGAGCGGTGAAGGGCTTGAGAGATGCTTAGACCGCATGTCTTCGAAAGCTTGCTGGTTGATCTTGACAACCAACGTCTCTTGTGTCATTTCCATCATCACAATATTTGATTGCTCCAAAACCTTCTCGTCAATGAAGAAGAAAGTTCCCCAACATAGTCGTTATTTTGTTTCCACGTAAAAAAGATTTAGCAACGATGCATGTATTTTTTTACGATAAATACTTCCATAATAAAAAAATTCCTAGATAACAAAGAATCTCACAATCCATAACAAAAAGAAACTCTATGTACAAAAAAGATTCTGGGGTCTAGTAGCGGTGGAGATCCGATTAGCGCACGATCGCTTTACTCCTTTCACCACCCGACACAACAATAGGAAGAAAACTTAAAGAACTCTTGCTAGTTCTCAAGCTCACAACACTGTGGAGAAGGGGAACCAGTCGCAAGTAGGGTCATTTGCTCAAGGATCAAAGCTTTTGACCTCTTTGAAAGTGCCAACACGGAGGTGTTTATAGCCATCGGGCTTCTACATAAGAAACGAGGTAAAGTACTTTTTCTTTTTCTTTTTTCATGTAAAATCACTGCTACGCATATGTTTTATGCCTTAATTGGGCATAAAGTAAGGGATTTGATGTTTGTGTGAATCATTGTCCATACGACATATCTCACCTGTCAGGGGAATACTCTCAATGCTCATGCTGACATTAGAGTCATTATGGCGAGCATTTAAAGCGAATGCATCGATGGCTGCATGTTGTGCTCTGATTCCATACCCTGGTCAGTTCGTCATTAATATGGCATGCGTAGCACCGCATCCCATTACAGCAGATCGAGTTAGTATATGTTTTCTTACTTTGTTATTAATACGGAATAGGCGAGAAGGCACAGCCTATCATTTTATCATTAATACGAAGTTATGCTATCATTAATACGGAGTGGGCATGAAGGTACATTATGTCATACTGTCATTAATACGGCATACAATATATCATAATATGTTAATTTTCTATTAATACAGAGCGCATAGGGTGTAACATTGACTCAACATGTTGCTCGGCGTGACGGTTGTACCGACCGCCATGTGTAAAATGAGATTCATTAGTCATAATTATTGTAATATATTTATGGCGGAGATCCCGTATCATGTGCCTTGATCACTGTGTGCAGCCCTTGATATTCAAAATACAAGTAATCACATTAGCTCTATTTAAAAAAGAAAAGAGGAAGCATCTCATAGGCATGTAACTCTTCGACATAACAGTTGCACTGACCACTACGTTGATTCATTCAGGGAGAACCGTGGTGTAATCACTATTGGCTCCTCGAATTTTGCCATTTTTATGGAATATGAAGGATATTTGTCAGATGTTAGCGCTCTCTCTCTCTCTCTCTCTCTCTCTCTCTCCCTCTCTCTCTCTCTCTCTCTCTCTCTGATGCATGACGTTCTCCATTAAATGAGAGTGGCAAATGGTCGTTCGGTGTAGCAGCTCTAGGCATAGCCGTCGCCTCCTCTTTGGTAGATTACTGCTCTAATGTCTGGGGGGCTCATCGATGTAAAAGACGCCTCCAAGGAGCTTTATTACACTCTTTTAATGAGTGGCACTCTTTTTCACATATCGGAGTGACTTTCTAGCATAGATTTTTCTATGCATCTACAACTGCATTTTTAGTTTTGATGCAATGAGTTTTTTTGCATGCTAATAAAAGAAATAAACCAAAATAGATAAAGAGAGTAATCTTATTTATGTTACTTGCTATTATAGAACATGGAAGTTTAAATTGTTGATATAGACGTATGTAATATAGATACATATCACATGGATTATTATCTTGCTATATATATATATGTGTGTGTGTGTGTGTGTGTGTGTGTGTGTGTGTGTGTGTGTGTGTGTGTGTGTGTGTGTGTGTGTGTGTGTGTGTGAATTTTATACCCTTGTATGTAGTATGTTATCACATGGAGTATAGTTCTACTACTATGTTTTAAATATGAAATATAGTGTTGTGGTGATGTATCTTATGGAGTATAGTACTATTGTTTCAGAGATGGAAACATGGAAAAGTTTGGGACCATTGGGTCACCAAGGTAGAATCTCAGGATAATGAAGAATGAGGCAGGTTATGGCTCAAGGAATGGTAATACGGAAGGGAGGTATTGGGGTATATGATAAGTAGAGATGTGTTGTATAGTTATTTAAGTTTTTGTGCCATTCATATGCTTTATAGTTTAACTATTCACATATTTACATGATCATGAACAACTTATGCACAAGGTTATAGGCTCCTAAACGAAACATTAGGGCACCATGATAGTGTCGGCATAGGAGGACCCAAGATATTTGTGCTGACGTACTAGCACGTGTGTTCAGAAACTTTCAGTGGGGCTTGCTACCCGTGTTGAAAGGATTGTTGTCTAACCAAGATACGGTCTAGGCTAACTTGTGGTGCCAGTGAACTTCATATAGTTAGACTGCATGCTAAATTCAATCTGCTTGCAAGCCTAGAAAAATATTTGCAAGGACGAGTGCACTACATATTATATTTTATGAGGGCTAACGATCTCTTTTGTAAGGATAACCTTATGACACATTATTATGCATTATGATTTGATACCATTATAAGTAGGGAATAATAGTAAGTATTGGGCAAGATCAACTTTGTTGTATGACACATTTATGTTTATGGACACATACATGCTAATGAATTATTAATTGATCCTAAGTCAAGATTAGAAAGACCACATATGTTTGCTTGCACTCACTTAATCAACTTATTGGTTTTAGTTGATTTGGCTAGAGATCACTCACCAGTGCATTCTCCAATGTACTAATCCCTACTAAATCTTCTCAAGCACGGGGTTAGCTTTGACTTGCTGAGGCGTTGGAGCTTGGTTTATAACCTGAAGCATTACGGTTGGAGATGTTAGATATTGTGTATAGAAAGGACATAATATATGGAACATCATTATTTATATAGTTCTCAAGTTGTAAACGTTGTGACATATTTTAATGTATTAAGAGAGAGAGAGAGAGAGAGAGATTTTAATCGAGTTATTCCTTGGCTTTGAGCCGTTGTAATTTTGCAACAATATTATCAATAAAGAGCATTTTTTTTGTATATCTTGTGTCGATTCAACTTTTTGATTAGTATTAATGTTGCAATGACTTTGTATTTTAGATAATCTATCAGCATTTTGATGTTTGTCTTGTACAAGTGTAATTTAGGCTTGTACGACATAACGTCTAGTAGAACCTTTCGGTTCTACAGAACTTGGATGTGATAATAGACGGCTTATTTATAGTATATCAATAATGTACCGCCTCCTCTAATATTGCCTCCATCGCTATCGACTCCCCGAATTTTTCTGATACACAAATGGCACGCATCGTACTCCGGAGTGCTCTTCATAAAGATTAAGAACCCCACCTACTATAATGACCCATTCCGCTCAAGCGGAGAGATGATTCAAATGGCGCAAGTGCGATGGCTCGTCCCGCCTAGCTCGGTGAGAAGGCTCACTTAAGACAAAAGAATTAAGACTTGGCCCTTCAGAAGACCAGACTTAGACTTTCAAAGGCACGCTCGGAGTATCGCTCAGCCGAGATAAAACATCGCTATGGTGGGTGGCTACGATGAACCTGTCTTTGCTTAGCCAGTATACCTAATAAAATGGACGATATATGCTAGTTGCTAGGCGAATCACCTATTGCATGCTAATAAAGAATACAATGCACATATCTGAGAAAATAATCTCATCTTGTATTGCTTGTCTAGAACATGAAAAAAGAAGTAACTTGGTAGATTTTCTTATGCGTCGCTCTATATGTCCTTGTACGGTTTCAATACTCGCTAACCCTTTAGACCTATGCTAGTGTAAAGGCTTGCATTTTATTATTTCAATGCTTGTCTGCCTTACGTGCTAACTAGTATGCGCTCATCTTGTTTCAATGCTTGTCACATAGTTTCTTGCCATGGTCAAGTAACACAATTCATGTCATGCATCATTTAGTTCCGCCGAAAGATTATCGAATAGTCGTTCTGTGTAGGTCTGAACCTAAAATTATCTGGGACCGTTAGGTCACTACGGTAGTTTACGAAATAGGGGACTGCATCATGACAAGTGAAGTAACACTCATCCAGTTTTAAATTTGATGGCTCGGGGAGTCGATATGTTTGTGAACAATCTTGAACTTGGAACCTGAATCTGACTTGAATACGCACCTGACAAGAAAACCTAAGACTAGAGACTTGCATGGTCATGGACAACTCGTGCATGAGGTATTGATTGGATTCCTCGGACGATCGTCGGGGCACCAGGATCATGCTGGCCTAGAAGGAATATGTGGGGTATTGCGTTCCCAGTGGTGGCTAGTACAGATTTCTCATCGGGGGCAACGTAATATCAAATTCGAAAACAAGGTAATCGCTACCTATGCTTGGTTATCCGACCATCTTCTAGTAGTCGTTTAAATCGGCAGGATGGCATGCAATGGATTTTTTGTATCTTCGTGCAATGGCTCTTCTGTATCTGTGTGCAATGGCTCTTCTGTATCTACATTGCACCCCATTCCATTAGAGTCTATAATATTGTATCATTTATGGCTATGCCAGTGACCATTTTATGTCATTATAGTCTCAAGTACTGTGCACGGGGGGTCCAGAAGACAAATAACCATGCAGAGGCTACAACTGACATATTTATATAGATTAAGTCATCCTCGCTTAGCGGCAATCCGTGTGTGAGTCATTGCATCGCATCTAGTAATGTGGAACACCTGAAAGAATTGAGTATAAGACATTTGTACACATTTAAACATATTTGAACAATGGAGTATCATACCTAAGTATTCGAGTAACATCATGCACTTGGGTCAAAACACACCCATAACACTCGTGCATGCTTATGTGATCCATATTTTTATTATATATATATATATATATATATATATATATATATATATATATATATATATACTAGTGCTTGGTTTAACTTGGTTTATGCTTGGACAGGGAATGATGAATGGTAAGTTTTATTATATTTCCCTTATATCGCACGGTACACTGCCACACGAGTTAGGTTTTATATCATATGCCATGAAACTGATCCTAATGCAAGACTAGAAATATAACATAATAGACTGTGCATGTAACTAAATAAACGTGTTTGGATTTGTCGAATGGGCGAGAAGCCTCCCCACTAGTGCATTCAATATACTGATAAACCACCAAGTTGCTTGCAGGGTACGAGAGAACCTAGTTCGGTGTGGAGTACCCCTCATATGCGCTAAGGCGTGAAGTTCGCTCTGGAGCCTTGGAGTGTTGCATCTGGAGCTAAAGCACATATACAAGATAAAATATATTGGAACAATCGCCTTTGTTATCATCCTATGTTGTAAGCTGCTTGTCATGCCTTTATTGTTTGGAGAGAGAGCTTGAGCCACTTATAATCTCGGCCTAGTGTCACTTGTAACATTATTTCTATATCAATAAAGTGCTTGCTTTATTTTTATACTTGTGTTTATTCTATGCTTCCACTATGGCGACTTTGTGAATTAGTTGTCGAACGACCGTTTACTCGTGTCATTCAAAAATTCTGCTGCATTGGAGACTATATGTGTAATATCTGTGGCTTAGCTATTTCTCTGTCGGTTTATTTCCTAGCCTTACGCGGGCGCAACTTATGCTCGCACGGCATCACGTCCATATGGGAACGATCATCCTGCAGGAGCACTGGCATGGTGATTCGTGTTCAGCGGAGATGGTTGATCCTGTGGAAGATCGGGATGTGACATTTTGGTATCAGAGCATGGATTTATGTCCTTGGACTTCATATTAATTCTCTCAGTTTTGAAAGCTCGTTCGTGGGTTATATACACACGCTCTCTCTAGTTGACCCATTGGGATATTCCATATAATGAGTCTAAATATTTTTAAAAGTGCATACGAATGATTAATTGAACGGGATAGAGATGCGAAGGCCTTTGTGCTGAACTGTGTCAGACTTCGTGGAAATAGACTCGTGCTTGAAATTTTTAAGTTATGTGTGTAGAAGCATAAAAATCATGCAGGCCGCATAAAGGTCATAACCCCCCTCAAAAATGAAACTGAGGCACAAATAAGCCATATGCAGCCTAAATAACCAAGCTGCAGAGAAGCCACATGCGGCCTGAACAACCAAGCCACAGAGAATCCATATACCACCTGATCAACCAAGTCACGAAGAAGCCACATGCGGCCTAAACAACCAAGCTACAGAGAAGCCACATGCGGCCTGATCAACCAAAGATCTAGAAGCCACATAGTACACTCTATGCGGCCTGAATGACCATAGAGCATGGGGGCCACATAACCCCCCCGACATAATATTCGATGTTTGTCAGACTCTTTGACCATCACTCATCACACTGATATGCTTCAAGACTTATAAAGACAACGGCTCAAGAAAAGATAAAAAGTTATATCAACTCATTGATGGCCTCGACAGGCGTGCTACACCACATACCCATTCATATGCGGCCATATACCCATATGGCCTTATCATCATGCGACTAGAGTATCCATCCGACCAAGGCTAGATGAGAGCTTGCATGCATCTATATACCTATGCGGCCTCGTCATCATTCAGCCAGAGTGTCCACCCGACCAAGGCCAAATGAGAGCATGTATGCGGCCACAATACCGTGCGGCCTGTAAACACCCAGAATTTTTCAAAATTTAAAAATAAATTTTCGGGAATTTTCTGTGATTTTTAATTAAAATAAATATTTTCTGGTATTAAATAATTTTGTGATTTTATTAAATATTAAAATATTATAAAAAAATATTTTTGGGTATAAAATAAAATAATTATACATAGTGTAATTTTTTTGGAATTTATTGGACCCCAGAACAATTTTTAAAGACCTAATCCCTAACCCTTGACGAACCGCTTTCCCTCCCCGGCCATTTTTTGGCGACGCCTCGCCTCCCCTCATGGCTGTTTGCCTCCACGCTATTCAACCACCGACCCGTTCGCCTCCCCTCCGCGACCCCTCTGGTCCATCTCCCTGCAACCGCCGAGGCGGCCCCCTATACAGCCCACCACCACCACCACCATCTCGAAGCCACCAGTACCACCACCACCACCATCGCCCCGGTCACCGCCCTGCACACGACGATGACCTGTGGAGATGATGATAAGCCCCCGGCGACTCCAGCTCCGCCGTCAGCGAGCACAGCAGCCGCAGCAGCACCACCGAGCTCCGCCGTAGCCGTGTCGCGCCTCCCCGAGTATACGCAAAACATAGTGATTTCTGGCATCCTGTTCCATGTTTATTTCAACAACCGGAGGAGTACTTGAAGATCCCGCTGATATTGGAGCGACTATTGGTATTCAAATCCCAGGCAAGTGTACCTTGCCATACTTGCAGTAAATTGATTCATATTATTCTCTTGATCTATTTCTGTGATATATATATATATATATATATATATATATATATATATGTTCAACCTAGGACCGTGTGACATTGCTTAGCATCCGAATAATATTCGGGTGTCAACGCCTTACACGGAGTTATGTAACGTCACCTAGAGATTGATATCGCGACACTATATATTTTCGTGCTTGCATTATCAAGTACGTCATACTATAGGACACTTGATACTGGTCATGATACAGAATATTCTCGAGATATTCATGGTGATTCTGTATAGGTTACAGGATTTGTGACATAGACTTTATTGCATATGCTTAGCTATCATTATGACTCGCTGCATCAGTTAGAGGTCATGATCTTGTGTGTTATGGATATGAGACGTGTAATTACATTGGGTGGGGAGAGACACACAGGCTACAGGCTGATTATATATATATATATTTATTATGGTGCCGTAGGCCCACTATATATTATAACTACATAGTATAACTACATAGTATAACTGCTACCGGCTCCCCGACACAGAGCTTGTAGTAGTCTCAGCCTGAGTCCTAGTGATGCTCTCATTTGTATATCACTTAGCTGGTTACATAGTTTACCCTATTGATTTATTTATTATTGTACTATATTATTTTGGCTTGAGTTATTCTTGTACCTTGTTATGTCCCCTGAGGACCTGGAATCTGGATTATGTTCCCAGGTTTAGCAGAGAAGATCTACCACGAGGTATACAGGACAGGAGCAGACATTGGAGCCGTACCAGTATCAGAAGACGAGGTGATCGCCGAGGATTTCTTCTGAGTATCTGTTTTATCTATACTCAGTCTTTGTTGTTATTAGACTCTTTTGAATTACTGTATCAGACATATTATCGGGTTGTTCCCCGAGATACTTTATTGAGACTTGATGTTGCTTTATATTTTATATTGATTGTATTTATTTCTGTGGATGAGATTAGTACCTTAGCCCCTTATTGTTGTTTTACAGCTTAAGTACACCCTGATGGCTCCATTAAATTAGGTTTGCCTATTGCAGGGTGCTGCTGGCCATTTCCATGTGTCTAGTCCCTCGGTATTTTGGGACTGGGGTATAACATGGTTTTTTTGGTGGCCCATGCAGGTCAACGACTAAATTATTTCGATTTTAACTAAGGAATCGAGCAAGCTTGCGATAAGGATAGGATAAGTTATAGGATCTCATCCACTTGCTTGAATCATTCTTGATCTCTATATCGAATTTGAATTAATTCTTTAACTTGCATCCTGCCTTGATTCCCATGTGCGCCTTTTATATTTTATTTTGGATCAGAGTAATGGATTCACAAGCAAGCAATGAGACTCCCGCAGGAACACCATAAGTTGCAGTTATCACCTACGACGATAAAGTGACACCAGTTGGTGGAGGACAATCATCTCAACAAAGCAATCAAGCAGATCAGCACTCTTCCAGCAGGCCCAGCAACCGTAGAGGACTCCACCATAAGGACGCGGATAAGCTTTTGCGATAACAATGGAGAACGCGTAGACTCATAGAGTAGCGAATACGCGTAAGATTTAAGTTATTCATAGCTATCTATTCCTAGTAATGCTTTAGCACGTGCCTGTTAGTTCATGACCTTAGCCTTAAACCTAGTAATTTTTGAACTTGTTAGTAATTGATACCCTAGTTTTTGTAAGCTGTAGATTTTCTTGCTCTATCCAGATTTCTTTACTCTTGAATTACCTAACTTTTATCGTCTAGGAAGATACTTTATTCCTTCCCTATGTGTTTTGCTTAACCCTCATCCTTCGATTTCTTCTTGATCATGATTCTTTGTTTGTGTCGTGCTTCGAACATATTTTGCAACCGTGTCATCTCTTTTGACCGGTTACGTTTTGTTATTCTTTGTTTACGAGGACGCAATCCTCTTAAGGGGGGTAGATTGTAAACACCCAGAATTTTTTAAAATTTAAAAATAAATTTTTAGGAATTTTCTGTGATTTTTAACTAATTAAAATAAATGTTTTCTGGTATTAAATAATTTTGTGAATTTATTAAATATTAAAATATTATGAAAAAAATATTTTTGGGTGTAAAATAAAATAATTAGACATAGTGTAATTTTTCTGGAATTTATTGGACCCTAGAACTATTTTTAAAGACCTAATCCCTAACCCCCAACGAACCGCTTCCCCTCCCCGGCCATTTTCCGGCGATGCCTCGCCTCCCCTCGCGGCTGTTCACCTCCCCGCCGTTCAACCGTCGATCCGTTCGCCTCCCCTCCGCGACCTCTCCGGTCCATCTTCCTGTAACCGCCGAGGCGGCCCCCTATAAAGCCCACCACCACCACCGCCATCTCGAAGCCACCAGCACCACCGCCACCACCATCGCCCCGGTCACCGCCCTGCACACGACGACGACCTCTGGCGATGGCAATAAGCCCCCGGCGACTCCAGCTCCGTCGTCAGCGAGCACAACAGCCGCAGCAACACCATCGAGCTCCGCCGTAGCCGCGTCGTGCCTCCCCGCGTATACGTGAAACATAGTGATTTTTGGCATCCTATTCCATATTTATTTCAGCAACCGGAGGAGTACTTAAAGATCCTGCTGATACCGGAGCGACTATTGGTATTCAAACCCCAGGCAAGTGTACCTTTCCATACTTGCAGTAAATTGATTCATATTATTCTCTTGATCTATTTATGTGATATATATGTTCAACCTAGGACCGTGTGACATTGCTTAGCGTCCGAATAATATCCGGGTGTTAATGCCTTACGCCGAGTTGTGTAACGTCACCTAGAGATTGATATCGTGACACTATATATTTTTGTGCTTGCATTATCAAGTACGTCATACCATAGGACACTTGACACTGTTCATGAGACAGAATCTTCCTGAGATATTCATGGTAATTTTGTATAGGCTACAGGATTCGTGACATAGACTTTATTGCATATGCTTAGCTATCATTATGACTCGCTGCATCAGTTAGAGGTCATGATCTTGCGTGTCATAGACATGAGACGTGTGATTACATTGGGTGGAGAGAGACACACAGGCTACAGGCTGATTATATATATATATATATTTATTACGGTGTCGTAGGCCCACTACATAGTATAACTACATAGTAAAACTACATAGTATAACTACATAGTATAACTGCTACCGGCTCCCGACACAGACTTGTAGTAGTCTCAGCCTGAGTCCTAGTGATGCTCTCATTTGCATATCACTTAGTTGGTTACATAGTTTACCCTATTGATTCATTTATTATTGTACTATATTATTTTGGCTTGAGTTATTATTGTATCTTGCTATGTCCCCTGAGGACCTGGAATCTGGATTATGTCTCCAGGTTTAGCAAAGAAGATCTACCCCGAGGTATACGGGACAGGAGCAGACAATAGAGCCGTACCAGTATCAGAAGATGAGGTGATCGCCGAGGATTTCTCATGAGTATCTGTTTTATCTATACTCAGTCTTTGCTGTTATTAGACTCTTTTGAACTGCTGTATAAGACATATTATCGAGTTATTCCCCGAGATACTTAATTGAGACTTGATGTTGCTTTATATTTCATATTGATTGTGTTTATTTCTGTGGATGAGATTAGTACCTTAGCCCCTTATTATTGTTTTACAGCTTAAGTACACCCTGATGGCTCCATTAAATTAGGTTTGCCCATCGGAGTGTGCTGCTGGCCATTGCCACATGTCTATTCCCTCAGTAATTTTGGGACTGGGGCGTGACACGGCCAGAGTGTCTATAAGACCAAGGCCAAACGAAAGCACATATACGACCATGATGATATACGGCCAAGACGTTATGCGACTGTTGACTTGCAGGATCTTTCCGTTATAACTGAAGATAATTTATATCACAATCAGTACTGACTATGTGTCCAGCTAACCGAGTCACGCATGCAACAACCCTGATATCTTTTCAAAAATATATCATAACCATGACAATATGGCAGCCTTTTCGTGACATACAACTATAGTTACAACCGTATTCTGTTGAAGAATTCATATGCACCCACCAAATAGAGGCATATGCGGCACCTATAGCCTATCATCATGATGGCTATAAATAGGAGGAACTTGTATATTCCCAAAGTGTCACGACCCGTACCCGATGTAAGGATACTAGTCGGAAACAACGCCCAGCCTACGCCGCAGAATCGGCGGTAGAACGCTGTCTAGAAAGTCTATCTAAAGTAATGAACCACCAATCATGATAGAATACTCAATCACAGAACTAAGATAGAATGAGCACGAATCAGATAAAGAATAGAATAGTCATAATACAACTCATGAGTTTAAAATAATACATCAATGAGTCTGAAGAGTAACAAAAATAAGCTGGAGACAAATCCAGTACAAAAGAATACTATCATACTACAAAGCTACACTCCAGGGTCAACTGTCTCAGTTGGGATAAGTCCCTCTTGAGCCAGGGTCTCAGAATCTAATCCCACAACATCCTGGGGTCCAT
Source organism: Iris macrosiphon (assembly GCA_036927795.1). NCBI lineage: Eukaryota > Viridiplantae > Streptophyta > Magnoliopsida > Asparagales > Iridaceae > Iris > Iris macrosiphon. The sequence goes on from JAYESA010000268.1 coordinate 96,793, forward strand.
AATAGGTAGGGTACTCCTCAGTGTCATCTGGAAAAAAATATCCAGTCAGGAAAGGAGCAGAGTACATCTCTAACAGCAGTTCTAATCCATGATAAAAACTATGTAACAGTAAATAGCTGTGGATAAACAAGATGCACAAAATAGATACAAGAGATATATAGACAATAAGGAAATACTGGAAAGAAATACAATAATGAACAATATGCCAATGAAACAATAATACTAATGACTAAGTGTGTGAGTACTAGCTTAACATGTGATCGGCTTGGGCAAGATACAATGCGGCCTGGCTAATCATACGTGCGGTGCATGATCAACACTATTCGCTTACCAATACTTTATTCAATAGGGATTTGATCACATATCTATACTAATACTCCCTACCCCCAACTGGTATAATAGATCCAACTACGGTATGCTATGGCACTAGATTCCCCAAGAAGAGAGTGACTCCTCCCGAAAATCGATGTCTGTACATGTACAAGATAACCAATAAAACAATACTTGCACCATATACACCATATACCAAGGAATAATATCTCATGACGAGATCCGGATATACCAATCCGTGTAACCATAGTGTCAAGAGAAATATGTATATCTACACTAGATACAACGAACATAGAGGATATCATAAATGAGAAACTATCAGAGAATGTACTCACCTGAAGTCCAAAGAACAGTCTCACAGATGTCTGACTCGGTACCTCGAAGACCTAGATATGGAATACCACATTAATACAAGGTCCCGGAAAGAGAATAAGTCAAACTAGTCAACTTCTAGGTCAATAAATAAATTCTAAGTCAAAAGTTAACTATGGTCAACTCTAAAGTCAACTAAAGTCAAACATGGTCAAACCAAGGTCAACCTCACAAGAAATCTATATAAATAATATAGAATAAAATACAACAATTTAGGAATCAAAATTAGATCCCAAATTGGTACCCACACAAAGTATACTAATAATACAATTAATATATACCCTAAAATAATATATATACAAACCAATATGTATACAAATAACATAATATATTATTACAAATATTATACAAAACACATATATATACACATATAAATATATACAATAATAATCACAATACATATATATAAATAAATAATTATATACTTATATATATATGCACATATAAACTTATAATTAAATACTAATAGTTACAACACATGCACATATTAATGTTCATATTTTACATGGCTAGAAGCACACCTAAATATATACATTAATATACAAATAATTACATAATAATTATAAATAATATAATTACACAATTAAACACATAAATATATTTTATAAAACATTTATGTATAATTTATACTATTAACATAAGTACATATATAATTACATGCAAGAAAGCTACATATTATATTTGTACATCATATTAGCACACACAAAAATATATAGATCTATGCTACAATAATTACTATAATAAATATACAAAATAAATATATAATATCTATATATATTTACTAATTATAAATGAAGATTTAAAGCATAAATAATTAGATCTACACATAAATACACCAAATTGGAGAGTATCACACCGTATCCCACTAGATCTAGGATACGCATGTGACACGAGTCCAACACACAACCAATTGCACCCCGAAGGACACAAATATGTCATAAATAATATTTATGAATAAATCAAAGTATCAAAAGTAGATTTATGTGTCCGTGTCAAAATACGACATGTTCAAAGTCCCGTGTCGGAGGGAAACCCCCAAAATGATACGTATCACCAAATAGTTGGGATACGAACCACATGTACCCAAATATGGATACGACACAAGCCCCAAACACATAATCACATGCCCAATTGATCTATAGGATCAATTGACACACACAACAAAATATAAATTCGGAATTCCAACAAAATTGACACAAAAAGCTGCATAACTTTCTCCATGGGTCTCCTATGAACATAAAACAAAGTCCTATGGGTAGTACATACATATGGGTTGATTTTACATGATTAAATCTCAGATTTAGAAGCTATTTTAATGGAAAAAACTGAATTATACCTATTGGGAGATGGATTCCCAATGAAACCTCCAATTGAGATGAACTTGCTTCCAAATTGTAGATCCTTGCTTTCTTCTTCTAGATCATTACTTCTCAACTTTCTAATGGTGAATTGGGAAGAATTTGGGATGAATTTGGTATAAATTTGATGGGAAATTGGAATGGGAATGGAGGGAATTTGGGAATGAAAAATTCTAGATCTAGATTTGGAATGAGAATGAGAGGAGAGAGAAATTTCCCCCCTCTTTTAATAGGCCGGCCTTGCCCCTCTCCCAAGCAATTATAAAATGTCCAATGTACCCCTTGGGGCCTCTCATAAAGAAATAATTAAGGAAGGAAGCTTCTAGTCTATCACTTAATTAATTTAATCCATCTCCTTAACTATGGGCTTTCTAAATAGGCCAAGTCTAACTATTTAATTCATGTTGGTCCATGGGTCCAAACTAAACTAGTTGGGTCCACTAAAATAAGTCCAAAATAATTAAATAACATCCAACAACAATTAAATAATACAACAAAAATTATTTACCATGCACAATATTTATTTAAATAGGGAAATTACTAAAATACCCTTTTTCCTAAAATGTGGTAGTGACAAGTCTACCCTCCTTAAAATAATTTCGTCCTCGAAATTCAAAGACGAAAACTACCCCCAGAAAAACACAGAACAGAACTAAAGAATCACAACTAACTAATGAACAGAACATAACAATGAACAGAACATAACTAGAAATAACATACCTCAAGGTACAAACAAATATGGATAACGCTCTCGCATGTCATCCTCTCTCTCCCAGGTAGACTCCCCCAGAGAGTGATGCCTCCATGCGACGCGCACCAAAGGAATAGTCTAGTTTCTCAGCACCTTCTCTCTCCGATCTAGAATCTCAACTGGCTGCTCTGGATAGCTAAGAGTAGGGCCCACCTCTATCTCCGAGTGATCCAATACATGACTAGGATCTGCCACGTATCGTCTCAACTGCGACACATGAAATATGTTGTGCACTCCCTCCAATGCAGGTGGCAAGTCTAGTCTATAAGCAACTGCACCGACCCTCTCTAGAATAGTAAAAGGTCCGATGAATCGCGGACTAAGCTTTCCGTCTCCACCGAAGCGAATCGTGCCTCGTGTCAGAGAAATCCTCAGAAACACCAAACCACCCACCTAGAACAAAACACCATCTTAAGAACTTAATCTATAACAAACAAGAACAAGCACAAACAAAATCTAAACTATACCTCGAACTCCAAAGGTCTCCGATGGCTATCGGCCCAATGCCGCTGTCTGTCCTGCGCCACTCGAAGTCTGTCTCTGATCAACTGAACCTTCTCCGCTGCATCCACAACCATCTCTGGCCCAAGCAAAACTCGCTCTCCAACATCGTCCCAAGACAAAGGAGTACGACACCTCCGACCATATAGAGCTTCAAAAGGTGACATCTCTATACTGGCCTGGTAACTGTTGTTATAAGCAAACTCTACCAAATGGAGATGGTCCTCCCAAGAACCCCCGAAATCTAGTACACAAATGCGCAACATATCCTCGAGAGTCTGGATAGTCCTCTCTGACTGCCCATCTGTCTGGGGATGATATGCAGTACTGAACTTGAGCTGAGTGCCCAAACTCTCCTGCAAACTCCTCCAGAAATGAGAAGTGAAATGACTATCCTGATCTGAGACTATGCTGACGGGAACTCCATGTATCCTAACGATCTGCCTCACATATATCTCTGCCAGCTTCTCCGTAGACAAACCCACCTTGAAAGGCAAAAAGTGGGCCGACTTGGTCAACCTATCAACAATGACCCAAATCGCGTCTTTTCCTCCTGGAGATCGTGGAAGTCCGGACACAAAATCTATAGTAATGTATTCCCACTTCCACTCTGGAATGGGTAATGGCTGAAGTAACCCTCCTGGCCTCTGCCTCTCGGCTTTCACCTGCTGGCACACTAAGCATCTGGATACAAACTGTGCCACTTCCCTCTTCATGCCATACCACCACACACTCTCTCGCATATCCCGATACATCTTGTTAGCACTTGGATGTATGGAATACTGAGAGCGATGCGCTTCCTGTAATACTGAGAGCCTAAGAAGACCCGCAAGACATGGGTAGCGAAGGTCGTTGTGCCTCACCTAACTGTGGAGCATGCACTCCCCACTTCTCTTTCTGTTGCTGAAGACGCACATCATGCGTCCACCCAGGCTGACCATGTCCATGAGGCAGTCAGGAAAGGTGCTCATCGCCCAAACTCTGGCAAAGAAAAATACTACGATGCCAAAAGTTTGGGTGTTGATACATGTTCTATGCGGCCATAGCAGAAGCCGCATAAGTCAGTAGCCGTAGGCAAAAGTCTACATGCGGCACCGATCGTCGGCAGCAGGCAAATGACCACATGCATAGCAGAACCTCCGTCTTTGATCAAATCTCACACAGCGCTAACTCCATGCGCCTTACTGAGAAAGGAGAGGATGTGAACTTGGACTCTTCATACTACGTACCGGTATATGCCAGGTCAAAGAAGTCTAGGACAGTACGAGCTCGCCAAGCTCAAGCAACTGCTCATACGACCGGCCGTCAGCAGGCTCCACTAACTATTATGCGAGCCCCTGACGGGAAGTTGTACAAGACTGACCCATGTATCCAAACCGCAATGGAAAACGGATAGGGTCAGTCTCGAAAGTCTTTCATTAACGACTTTGGGAGAGTTCTTATACGAACCCCAGGACAGAAAGAAAAGACAACACCTACACACCCATGTGCTCGGTCTACCCGTGCTCATAATAAGGGTGTAAAGGTGGATCATCCCTTGCTTGACTTGTGCACCATGATCAACCACAAGCGCAAAGCGAGGGAAGCAACCAAGGCATGTGAGGTATCCTCTCCAGGATACCTCTGTACCAACATCATCATCAACTGCTGTTGTGCTAAAACAGTAGTGCCAACAACCAGGAAGTTGGCATTACAATGGATGCAACCAAAGGCACATGCCCGTTAATATTCTAAAAAATAGGTGCAATTACCAGAGGAGGAGGATCTGCCCTTCGCCTCATGCTATTCTGCTTGGAAGTCTTCCTCCATAAGGGAGGTCGGAAGTCTAGTGCCTCAAACCCTTCGCTTTCAGCAAGCATGTCGAGAAGGCGAGCCCAAGGAGGACAGGAACTGATACCTACAGAAAGAGTTTTCTAGGGCACCCACTCCAAGAAGAAACTGTTAGCTGTTAGGGGTGGTTCTTCCTCAAGACCCCTAGTGATTCTGTAAGCTAGGGGTCGCAATCCCCCAGAACTCCATAACAACCCGGCATTCCGAGGGGACAGTGATTCCAAAGGAACATATATTGAGATCCCTAGGGGTAGTCACCCTCACCAGGAAAATGCATCTTCCTACATTGGGGGTAGTTTTCTATCTGAGTCCGAAGATGATGTGACACTAACAACTTTTCTCGAGGACTATTCGTTGCAAGAGTTTGAGGTGGAGAGTACGACGTCCATTGTTCTATCTACTTCCTCCCATATAAGAATAGTGTACATGGCGGAGGATGATCATGAGAGCCCCAGTGATCGACAGTGCCTCGAGACTCTCGAGGCTATGATGCACACCATGAGTGCGTCGATACAAGCCTTGACCCAAAAAATTTGGTTATTAACCACACTTATTCTCTCACAGAGCCGTGCTACAACAACGTGGCAGAGTATAACGCCCTCTTTATTGGACTCTAGCTCCCTAAGCAAGTATGAGCCGAGTACCTAGAGGCCTACGGTAACTCTAAGCTGATCCTCAGTCAGGTCCGGGGCGAGTACGAAGTCCATCATGAGGATTTGATTCCCTACCACCAAGCCGTGCTCGGTATAATCTCTACCTTTGAAGGGTTCTCCATAAAGCATGTCCCTCGACTAAAAAACATCGAGGCTGGCACCCTTGCCGGTCTCGCTGCCTCCTTGGTCGTCCCTGCCGACACTCACCAGTTGATCACCGTGGTCAGGCAAGAGCTAGTCTGCCCAAAAATAACCTCTTCATATGTCTAAGCTATGCCATAGAGGTAGAAACTAGAATCCAAGACTGAAGGCTCCCGTTTATTGACTACGTAGTCTATGGAATCCTCTTCGAGAACCCAAAGGAAGTCACTTCCATCAGAAGATGTTCCCTCCGATTCTATTATGATACGGCTACGAAAATATTGTATCATTGTTCCTACGATGGTGTCACACCCAATTCTAAATTTGGTATTTTTTGAATTTCTATAATTTTAATTTTTCTCATATGTATTCTTGTTGTTGAGAGGGACTACACGAGACCAGTAGAATGCCCATTGGCATTGCCATAGACCTGATTTAGGACCCGCATGTAGAATGGACACTTGGTTTAGTTTATTTGATTGAACCCATGACTAAACCATCTTCCTTTCCTCTTAGCATATATATAAGTATATTCTCTCTCCTCACTCATTTTTTTTATTTTACTCTTCTTGCTTCCTTCTTCCTCCTCTCCTTCAAGCATCCTCTAGCCAAACCCTAGCCCTAAGGAGAAGTTGTTGTGACTTGGACCGTGTGTAAACCCCCAGATTTTGCAAGAATTTCAAATTGGGATTTTTTCACAATTTTCTGGAATTTTCTGGGAATTTTCTGTAATTAAAATCATGTTTTTCAATTATTAAATGATTTTTAATTGCTAATAAATAATATTAAAATGTCATGAAAATAATATTTTTGGGTGTAAAATGGAAAACTGGACTTAGGGCAATTTTTCTGGAATTTATCGGACCCCAGACCTATTTTTAAATGCCTAAAAACTATTTATTTATTTAATTAATTATTTATTAAATTAATTTACTGTTTATTATTATTATTATTATTATTATTATTATTATTATCATTTATTTATTTATTTTTTTTTTCTTGGGCCGGCCCGGCCCAGTGGACCGGCCCAGCCCGGCCTGCGGCCCGTCACCCTAACGGGTCGGGTCGGGTCCGCCTGAACCCGACCCGCCCGGACCCGCACCCGTTCCCCTGACCCCCGCACCCCCGAGTCTTCCGCCGCCTCCGCTGGCCGCGCCGCCCCGCCCGGCCACGCGGCACCCGCCCGGCCACGCAGCCCCGCGCCAAGGCCGCCACGACCCCGTGCCGCCGCGCCGTGCCCGCCATCGCCAGCGCCGTCAGCCACCGGCGCCACCCCCCGCGAAGCCGCCGCGGCCAGCCGATTCCCTCTCCGTCAACGCCAACAGCAGCAGCGGGCAGCGCCTCCCGCCGGACTCCGGCGCCGCCCCGCCCGCCAACGGCTCCGCCTCGCCCAGGCGAACACCCCCCCCCGACCACCGGCCAGCCAGCGCCGCCCAGGCCCCCGGCCGGCCACCCGCCGCAGCAGCGTCCAAACCCTAGCCCTAATTCAACCCCGCGTGTCGGACACGGCGGTGGACACAGGACCCTGTGTCCTGTGTCGTGTCGGACACGTTTTTGACCCTGTTCTCGGGTCCCCTTCAGGTGCGTGTAACTTTCGCCTCGTAGCTCCGTTTTCAATTCCGCAAATTGCGTTGTGAAGCCTGTATGACCCTCTCGGTGTCCAGACAAACTGTTCGGGACATCGCGTCCTGTGGTGATCGCACACCGCGATCCAAAAACAGGAAAAACCAGACCCCGTTTCACCCTAACTTAGTGTACACTCGTCAGATCGAGACGAAACTGGCGCCATCGGACTCGTAGCGATACGCTGGTCCTGTGGGTCAAGTTTGGTTCGATTCTGAGAACGTTGACGAAATCGCGTGTCGTGGGCCCCACAGGCCCCGCTCGACGGGCGATTTTGTGTTCGGCTCATCGGAATCCAAATCGGGAAGTTCCGTTGGGTTCGTATCAGCGTTCCTGACCTGTTGACACTAAGTTTGGTGAATTTGGAGACCTTTGACCCGAACACGTTTTTCGGTGCAAAGCGGGCCCAACGGCGGACCCCGTTTTGACCCGAAACTGCCGTTTTTGCCCTTGTCTCCAAATTGGACCCAAGGACAGGCGTTTCTAGCTATTTGATATCTTCTGAGCATGATGGTAATGTTTATTTCAGCTTTTGGACTCATCTCTGGAACTTCCCCTAGAACCAATTGATCGGATCCAAACAAAGGCAAGTACCTGCACTTCAAGTTTAACCTTTATATTGTGATAAATAGATTCCCTGCTTTATATAGTACCATTGATGATTATATGTAGAGTTGAAACACTGGATTTCATGTCTTGAATAATATATTTCATGTCTTCCTTTTCGTGTCGGGCGGGAGAATACTAGGAGGCATGTAGTTTACCCTTCCCCCCTGTATTCACTGTGTACCAGCTGTTAGTACGCGATTGTACCATCAGCCTTGTACTTGATTATTCCCGTATTCACTGTGTACTAGTCGTCTATGACGGCCCTATTAGCCTTATAAACCCCTACATGCCAACTACGTATTCTAAAACAAGTACCAGTTCACACAGCTAGTCTCTAGTCTTGTTACATTTCTTGCTGACTATGGTAGTTACATTTTCTGTCTCATTTATTCCCTGCTTTCTCATATTCCTGTTTATAGCATTAACTATGAGATAATGATGTCCCTCTATGCAATTTTCTCAATATGATATTCAATACTTAATTGTCATAAATATTTAGTTTAATCTTGTTGTGCATTGTGTACTTTGCTCCTTTCCTGACTGGATCTGTTGTTTAGGCGATGATGAGGACTTTGCCCTACCTATTCTGATCCCTATGGCGTAGCAGGTGACACAATTGAGAAGCAGGTTCCCACTCAGGAGATTATCTCTGAGGAGTAGTAGCCAGTTAGCTAGTTTTCCCTTTTCAGCTCAGTAATCGGGTTTGTCCCCGATTTATCTTCTGTTCATGTATAAACTATGGATCTGTTATTACAATCTGTTTTATAAATCAGCATTCCTATTTCCTGTTAATTTCCTTGTCTATTTACTTTATTTGTGGATGAGATAGATTTATTACCTGTAATCATGCCCTAGACAGCGTACTACCGCCGACTCTGCGGCGTAGGCTGGACGTGCCCACGCACTCGTGCCCGAATAATCGGGTGCGGGTCGTGACACGTTTTTGTGGTGGCCCATGCAGGTCAAACGACTAAATTGTTCGGTTTCAACTTAGGGACCGAACAGGCCTGCGGTAAGATTGAGGATTTAGGAAAAGCTCATCCACTTGATTGAATCGTTCTTGATATTCATATCGGTTCCGAATCATTTTATTGACTTGCATCCTGCTTTGATTTCTGTGCGCCTCTTATTGGTTATTTTGAATGCAGGAAATGGACCCACCAGCCAGCAACGAGGCTCGCGCAGAAACACCACGAGCCGTCGTGGTTAACCAAGAAGACAATGTAATGCCAGTCGTCCAATCATCACAAGGCAGTCAAGCAAGTCAGCCTACCCCACCGATGCCTTCCTTTCCACTGGGACCGCCTATGGACGAACAACAGATGTTCCGCATGTTCTACGTAATGATGCAAGCATATCAGAAGGTTCAACAAGAAGCGCAGCAAAAACCAAGCGGAGAACTTCGTCGACAAAATTAGCTCGGAGTCACGGAAGCCAAGCAGTTCAAATGCAATTACCTTCGACGAGGACGTTCTTACTGCAGCGCGACCTGTGGAGTGTACCACAAGGATCGAGTCTAGCCGGAAGCGGCCGTATGCGCCAGCACCAGACCAAGCACAGCAAGAAAGAGCTGCAAAACGACCACAGATGAATCCAACCCAAGGGCAGAACAAACGAGTTCCCATTTGTGGTTTTTGTCGGAAACAAGGTCACATTTGGAAGGATTGCAGAATGAGGCTTGGTGTCTGTCTATATTATGGATCAGCAGAACATCGAGTGAAGGACTGTCCCGCTGCTCCAAGAACACGGACAAGCTTACGCGATGACCGTGGAGAACGTGCAGACTCTTAGAGTCACTAATGCGCGTAAGTGATTTCTTTTAGCTGCCCTTTCTAGTATTGTTTAGCCCGCGCCTATTGGTTCGTGACCTCAGCCCCAACCTAGTAATTTTGGACTTGCTAAATAACCTGGTATGCTTTTATATTTAATAACTGTAGAGATTGTAGAGTTTTCTGTTATTTTGCTTGTTATGTGAATTTAAATTTTGTACCTCCTTTCATCATCATCTAGCGCACTTAATTTTGATGTACTTTGTTTATGCTGCTATTCTATAGCCTAGTTTTGCAAGCTTACTCTTTATCAGGCTTGTTCATGACACGTGTATTATTGGACGCGTACACTAATACAAGTGTCTGTTCAGAATCAGTGTATTACGGTCTGATCAACCTTGGTGCATTTTGATTCGCACTTCGCACGACTACTTTACGTGGATTGAGATACGTAGTGATTAGTAGACAAACATACTTGACCTAGACATGCTGAGCATATCGTATCAGTTACATAACTAAACTAATACGAGCATGCGAATAAATGACTACCAGAATAGAACCTCAATCCATAACCGCCTGACAAATCCTATTAGAATTCCTTAAACGCCTTGATCCCCATACTTTCGTTCTATCACCCCACCCTTGAACTCTTTATTATTGATCTTCGCCTTCCCTTATTTCGGAAAGACGAAATCTCGTGCTGGTATAAGTTTGATACATAGATAGTACTGGATATGCCACCTAGGCCGATCACATACTTGAGGACTAACCTTTCGTAATTGAGGACATATCATATGTGATATGATCGGCGTTGAATTTCGAAGATTGAATGACATGAGTAAACATATTAAGGAATATTTCTCTTAAGGCATATAGTCTTTTGTGATGAATGGGTAAACTCTAAGTTGGGTAGCAGTACGATTGTCAACTCAAGATAAATTCTTTAAAATTGTGACCGAGAAGGTCAGATTGGAAGAAGCAAGCCATTATAATTTTGAAAATTTAGAGGAGTGACTAAGATGATTAATAAATTGATATCGAGGACCCAATAGTTACATCCTAGGTGCATGATTTAATTTTGAATAATGAGAGTAAAATCGTCAACTTGAATTTAGAGGATGTAATTCAGACTTGAACATTGGTGGACTACACTTAAATTATTTTTCAATTTGATGATTTAAATTAAGAATTTAAAAGTTGATGGTTGGACTACCTAGTTGGAATATTGAGGATGTGAATGTAATTTAAAAGGGCTGAAACATACAAATATTGTTGGACTCGAATCACTTCTAGGGGAATTATGATAATTCGAATCGTGAGGCAAGGTCATCTTGAAAATACTATATGGACTAAAAAAATTAAAAATCTGCTTGTGGATAATTTGAGGAAGTAAGAAGTAATAACCATAGGTTGAATTTTGATTGAACCAAATAGTCATCTTAAATCATGAAAGGATTGCAGTGGACATGATTTGGATTTAATTTTCGCAAGGAGACTGCGATTGATGTACGTGAAGGATTTACAGAGTATGGCTTAATTTTTAAATTTCGAGGACGAAATTTTTATAAGTTGGGTAGATTGTAAACCCCCAGATTTTGCAAGAATTTCAAATTGGGATTTTTTCACAATTTTCTGGAATTTTCTGGGAATTTTCTGTAATTAAAATCATGTTTTTCAATTATTAAATGATTTTTAATTGCTAATAAATAATATTAAAATGTCATGAAAATAATATTTTTGGGTGTAAAATGGAAAACTGGACTTAGGGCAATTTTTCTGGAATTTATCGGACCCCAGACCTATTTTTAAATGCCTAAAAACTATTTATTTATTTAATTAATTATTTATTAAATTAATTTACTGTTTATTATTATTATTATTATTATTATTATTATTATTATCATTTATTTATTTATTTATTTTTTTCTTGGGCCGGCCCGGCCCAGTGGACCGGCCCAGCCCGGCCTGCGGCCCGTCACCCTAACGGGTCGGGTCGGGTCCGCCTGAACCCGACCCGCCCGGACCCGCACCCGTTCCCCTGACCCCCGCACCCCCGAGTCTTCCGCCGCCTCCGCTGGCCGCGCCGCCCCGCCCGGCCACGCGGCACCCGCCCGGCCACGCAGCCCCGCGCCAAGGCCGCCACGACCCCGTGCCGCCGCGCCGTGCCCGCCATCGCCAGCGCCGTCAGCCACCGGCGCCACCCCCCGCGAAGCCGCCGCGGCCAGCCGATTCCCTCTCCGTCAACGCCAACAGCAGCAGCGGGCAGCGCCTCCCGCCGGACTCCGGCGCCGCCCCGCCCGCCAACGGCTCCGCCTCGCCCAGGCGAACACCCCCCCCGACCACCGGCCAGCCAGCGCCGCCCAGGCCCCCGGCCGGCCACCCGCCGCAGCAGCGTCCAAACCCTAGCCCTAATTCAACCCCGCGTGTCGGACACGGCGGTGGACACAGGACCCTGTGTCCTGTGTCGTGTCGGACACGTTTTTGACCCTGTTCTCGGGTCCCCTTCAGGTGCGTGTAACTTTCGCCTCGTAGCTCCGTTTTCAATTCCGCAAATTGCGTTGTGAAGCCTGTATGACCCTCTCGGTGTCCAGACAAACTGTTCGGGACATCGCGTCCTGTGGTGATCGCACACCGCGATCCAAAAACAGGAAAAACCAGACCCCGTTTCACCCTAACTTAGTGTACACTCGTCAGATCGAGACGAAACTGGCGCCATCGGACTCGTAGCGATACGCTGGTCCTGTGGGTCAAGTTTGGTTCGATTCTGAGAACGTTGACAAAATCGCGTGTCGTGGGCCCCACAGGCCCCGCTCGACGGGCGATTTTGTGTTCGGCTCATCGGAATCCAAATCGGGAAGTTCCGTTGGGTTCGTATCAGCGTTCCTGACCTGTTGACACTAAGTTTGGTGAATTTGGAGACCTTTGACCCGAACACGTTTTTCGGTGCAAAGCGGGCCCAACGGCGGACCCCGTTTTGACCCGAAACTGCCGTTTTTGCCCTTGTCTCCAAATTGGACCCAAGGACAGGCGTTTCTAGCTATTTGATATCTTCTGAGCATGATGGTAATGTTTATTTCAGCTTTTGGACTCATCTCTGGAACTTCCCCTAGAACCAATTGATCGGATCCAAACAAAGGCAAGTACCTGCACTTCAAGTTTAACCTTTATATTGTGATAAATAGATTCCCTGCTTTATATAGTACCATTGATGATTATATGTAGAGTTGAAACACTGGATTTCATGTCTTGAATAATATATTTCATGTCTTCCTTTTCGTGTCGGGCGGGAGAATACTAGGAGGCATGTAGTTTACCCTTCCCCCCTGTATTCACTGTGTACCAGCTGTTAGTACGCGATTGTACCATCAGCCTTGTACTTGATTATTCCCGTATTCACTGTGTACTAGTCGTCTATGACGGCCCTATTAGCCTTATAAACCCCTACATGCCAACTACGTATTCTAAAACAAGTACCAGTTCACACAGCTAGTCTCTAGTCTTGTTACATTTCTTGCTGACTATGGTAGTTACATTTTCTGTCTCATTTATTCCCTGCTTTCTCATATTCCTGTTTATAGCATTAACTATGAGATAATGATGTCCCTCTATGCAATTTTCTCAATATGATATTCAATACTTAATTGTCATAAATATTTAGTTTAATCTTGTTGTGCATTGTGTACTTTGCTCCTTTCCTGACTGGATCTGTTGTTTAGGCGATGATGAGGACTTTGCCCTACCTATTCTGATCCCTATGGCGTAGCAGGTGACACAATTGAGAAGCAGGTTCCCACTCAGGAGATTATCTCTGAGGAGTAGTAGCCAGTTAGCTAGTTTTCCCTTTTCAGCTCAGTAATCGGGTTTGTCCCCGATTTATCTTCTGTTCATGTATAAACTATGGATCTGTTATTACAATCTGTTTTATAAATCAGCATTCCTATTTCCTGTTAATTTCCTTGTCTATTTACTTTATTTGTGGATGAGATAGATTTATTACCTGTAATCATGCCCTAGACAGCGTACTACCGCCGACTCTGCGGCGTAGGCTGGACGTGCCCACGCACTCGTGCCCGAATAATCGGGTGCGGGTCGTGACACCGTGAAAGGTAGAGGCTAGGAGCCACCCAAGGCAAGTATATCTTGCTCAATGGTGAAGGCTTAATTTTTATAATTTTATATATATGTTATTTTAAAAATATATTTGATAAAAATATTCTTATTGAGTTACTAAACATCTTTAGTTCTTGGATTTTTGGATTTTTATGAGTATATTTGAGTAGATCTGAATGTAAAGTTTAGGATTTTTATGGATTTTATGTGTTTTTTGTGGTTTTTGATCTACTAAAACATGATAATTTTGAAAATTATTTTTTGTAGTTTATGGAGCACTTTATTTCGAGTATTTTGGCTTTTGGTTCACTTGATTCGGAGTTAAAATAAAGTTTTTATGAAGAAAATATGTTTTAGTTTTTTTGGAGTTTGTGCCATGGTTGAACCTGCTGTTGGAGAAGACGAAGTTCTCATGCGGCCAGCATCATCTACGGTCAAGAGTTCTATATGGCCTGACCTCTATGCAGCCTGGACTATTTGTCGTATAGCCAACCAACATGCGTCCATCTTGTTCGATGCATGACTGCTTACTACACAAAGTATTCTGGAACTAAGTTCTTGAACTCCTTGTATATTCACTCGCTGAATGAATGAGAAATTTGCTAAGTCGAAAGAAAATACCTATGCGGCCGAGAAAGCATGCGGCAAGCGAACTTATGCAGTAGTGCCCCTATGCGCCTCTTTTCCTTGTGGATGCATAACTCTGCTTTGTCCTTGCACATATTTTTATAATTCTTGTCTTATTCTCTCTGACATATTTTATGGCATGTCACATCAATCATCTTTAGTCAATTCTCTCTGACACGCATTCATGACCTATCACTCGACACTTGAGTCCATGTGGCCAGTGAGTCTATGCGGCCAATAGGTGCATGCGGCCAGAGAGTCCATGCGGCCAGTGGGTGCATGCAGCCAGGAATCCTTGTACGCATTTTATGTTCCTTCTAATTATGTCCATTTACTAACTCCTTTTGGTGATTATTATTGTATGCTTTCTTATGTTGATACAAGTTTATATTACCAGACAAGTTTTGTATATAGTTCACAAGGCAAGTTTATGTACAAGTTCATAATCCTCACGATACCGTAGAAATGTTTATGTATAGAAATCTATTGTATTTGGCATCGGACAATCGAGTTTGAGTATTGTCCAATGAATCGCGTGTTATGAATATGATAACTCATGAAAAGCTAGTACTCGTGACTCGTCATTCTAGGGGAGTTCTCAAGTGTCCATGACTCGAGAATTTAAAATAATTTAGTAATAATTAAATAAGATAAGATTTACCTAGATCGCTGAGAGGGAAGAATATTGCGCTACCGGCTACCCTGATCTCTAAGGGCCCTATGCAGCACGGAACAACCCTCCTCGGCAAGGGCTCCATGACTACCCAAGTTTACGCGTGCTGCGGCACTTACAAGACAAGTTTATGTTATAAGACAAGTTTATGTTTATAAAGCAAGTTTATGATCCCATGTTTAAGTTTATGCTCACAAGTTCAATTTCTGTTTTGACAAGTAACAAGTTATGTTATTGTGATATTTTGTGCATTTAAGTTTACTCGACAAGCGTACCCGTGGCTATCCGGGTTGACTGTAGTGTCGATGGTAGCAATATTCTTCAAAATATGCATTTAAGTAATTAAAGTATGTGACAAGCCTAGCTAGTTAATTGTAGCAAGTCGTAGAGCTGTTTGATCGTGCATTGAATATTGTTACTTTCAATTATAACTCGCTCTTCTAGTTTTATTTCTCTCGGCGCGTGGTTAGAGTGCAAAGTTCTGCTCGGATGAAGGACTACAACCCCGGTCTTTGTTTGGTTTAAGGGTTGTGGTCCCGATCCAAAGTAGTTTATATGACCTTTTGTCGCTCGTTCCCTTGCTTTCCTTTATAGCACTTGTTATCAGTTCCTCCAGTTATATTCTTGAGACAAGTATATTGGTACCGTACAAGTCTCGGCCTGTATTTTATTCTCTATGTCTCTTATTTGTCTGCTTATTGTTGTGATAAGTTTTGTCTATCACCTTGAGATCCTTTGCGGTACTTGTTGCTTGGGGTTCTGACCCCACTGGTTTTGTATGGCCAGACTATCCAAAGAGAACCAGGATCCATAGTGCTTCCAACAAGATGGCTCACACTCGTAGGACTGCGGTCGAAGCTCATGAGTGGGTTTCCTTCTCTTCCCCTCGTAGTGTTATTTTATTTTATGATATTTTAGCAAGAGGCAGTGTTAGCCCCTTATTTTGATATCACTTCTCCGACTTTGGTCAACATGATGTATATATTAGACCATGACTGGTATATTTGATCATGTATAATTATACTTTGCTAGTGCAGAATTTTGTATTCACTAGCTTCATGATCATATATGGTATGTAATTTGGGACATCTTTTTACTTTCATATATGATATGCTCTTGTACTTGATGTTGATGGATTAAGATATTAAGATTTATCGACCTTAGGACTGACGACATAGCATGCGAAAGTTTACATATATGTCTTCTAGACAACCTTAGCACATTATGACTTACATCGGTATTTCGTAAGGTGTGGTTGTCCATGTCAGTCCTCGTATTTATCCAGTATTTTAGGAGCGGGACATGACAAGGTTTTATTGGTGGCCCATGCAGGTCTATTTTTTAGACTTGTGGGAGGACTCATCTTGTTAGAATCTCATTCCTCTATTTAACTTTGATTGAACTTCACTTGTGACCTGTACTTCTCGCTCTCCTTGAACTGTAAACTTACTTGACATTATTGTTCTATTCTCGTCCCTTGTTGATATCCTTATGTCCTTATCTTTCAGGGACAACCTACCCACTCCTCCCTCTGAGGGTTCCGTTGCACCGATAACTCTAGCAAATCTAGAAGTAGGCTAGGGCCAAATTTTGTTATTGAACCAAGGGCAAGCGTTAGTAGGTTTCATCAGGCAGCTCCATAAGTCACGCATACCCGACCAGCACAATCAGCTCCACCAGTCTTGCTGGGATGGCCAGTTCAGCCCACTCTACAGTTCATACCAGCCCAACGGCGCCTACCGGCTTGCGAAACCCAATGGCGACTTGCTTTTGATGCCTATCAATGGCAAGTTCCTGAAGAAATACTATGTCTATGGCTAGGCTTATACATCTCTCTATCCCCATCAGGACAACAAAGATGTATAAGGTGCCTACTTTTTGTTGTTCATCCCCAGTACATGCTTATGCATGATATTTCCCTTCCTCAACAAGATATTATCGGTATTCAGGAGTCCCGGATACGTAACAGATAATTGATCCTCAAAAGCTCCCCAAAGAAGTAGTCCTCAGGTCCACCAACACACTGCCGCAGGGACCACTCAAAAATTAGTCTCGTTAGACACTAGCTATGTCCATATTACCTCTAAACTACTGTCCTAATATTTCTTTCCGACAGAGTTTGCTATGTCCATATTACCTCTAAACAAACCTTCTAGGTTTGGCTATCAATCATCATGTCCACATTACCACAGATATCGGTCGTCATTGTGACTTTGACAAGGCAACCTTAACAGGGACTGATCCATAAGATACAGGTTTTAGTACCACCAATGGAGAAATGAAGACTCCTCAGAATCATATTTGTTGGCCTCAGAAAGAGTTCAGCAGAAGCTAAACCTACCACCCAAGCATCTGTCGGTGGGACTGATGTCGGATGGTGAGACAACCATCCAATTGCAATTCCATTTCACATTCATCTTCCTCTAGAAATTTCTTTTGTTTGCATAAGCTATTAAGGTGCCGAGGACACTAGTAGATGCCCAGAAGGAGCAAAAGGAATGAAACTTAAGTGGAACCCTGCTTCTTTAGTGCCAACCCGGGGATCCAATAGAGATGCCCCTTTCAAGTGACTCCAATCATATCTGAATATATTTTAATGACAGATTAGTTCGATGATTCTTCTTCGCCTTTAAGGCTTGTTCAATCAATCTCATAGGTTCACTAATTTTTATAGGGAATCTTATCTAAAGTCTACGATATTTGACTTCTCTCTTTTCCTTGAGATGCTTCCAGTGCACTTCAGGGGTTCTCGAGTCCGGGAAAGGGTGTCATCGGTTGAATCAATTAGCCAATCTCGATCTTGATTCCTGCTCAAAACCCTAGAGAACACGACCGGCTCTGAAACCATGGGGAGGCAGCAGGCGTGGGGTAGGTCAGTGAAGCCCTTCCACTTTCCTTCGCCCTTGGAAGTTGACTTTTTAAGTGTCTATAGATCTTAACATCTTGATCCCAAAAACAGTCTATCATTAGAGACCCGTGGCAAGGCAGTCCAGCTGCTTTCTTTATCTCGCTTGCCGCATCTAGCATCTTTCGGTGCCCCAGGGTGCCTCCCAGCCAGGGGGCAGATCGAATCAGAGTTTCCTTAGGTAGCCACCGACCCACAATTATCCTTAAACTTCCGTGCTTGGTGGAGAAGAAGCAAACAAGGGTACGCTCGTCCGGCGGAGGCAGTTCTTTCCTTTTGGCTCGATGGAGCTGAGCTGGCCGATCAGACCTTTCATGCACTCGTATTCATCTAGACCGACGGTGCTAGCACGATCGCGTGATAGGCGGGGACATACTGGACGTAACAACTCCCATCGGTTGGGGGCTGTGTCGCCCTGCCTTTCGATCGATACACAGTTGAGGAGGCCGATCACGAATGCTACAGGTTAAGCGGAAGGGGAGTTGAGCGTGACGAGAAAAGGTGGGGCATTGCTTTCTTTCAACTCCCTGCCTTAAACCGATTGCCAGAAAGCTGCTAGAAGGCTAAACAACTTCCTCAAAAGGTCTCCTTTAGGCTTAACCGATCAGATGCTGACACCTCGTTAAGCAAGTTCCAAACGATCGTCGAAAAAGGGGCGCTTCTAGCTGCGGTCCGATTCTCTATGAGGAGCGTTCCAGGAGTAGCCTGTCTCTATTTGATCACAAGAGGCTTCTTCGAGGGGCTTGGCTCGCAACTAGACAAGCACGCATAATATTACGCCCTAGCGAGGCTCCCATAGGACTTAGCAATGACCGGGTGCCAACTCGGTAAGAACTGGCTACTGGACAAGCTTCAAACTCGTCCGACGATGCTTAACCAGCGAACCCACGGGGCGGTGCTTGCCTCAGTGGAGTGCTCGTAGGGCGAGCCATCTTCCTAAAAGGAGTGGCCTTTCTTCCAGAACCTTTGAATGAAACTGAGCGAGCAGCAAGCGTAGGCCTTCCATCGCGATATTCTTCATAGATCCCACACCAAAGGAAGGAGAAGTAGAACCAGAGATCTCCGAATATCTCTATTTCCGGACTATGAGTCAAGACACAAGGCAAGGGTAAGGTTCTTGCGAGTTTACTTACTTTCTATAGCAACTAGAGTGGTTCTCGGGATATCTCAGTCCAAAGTCAGAGGCAGTAGGAATGAGTGTGCGATTTCGGTCTTCTTTCCAGTTCAATCGATGGCTGGCCTTCACATCGGCTTTGGCTTCTGCGCTCTGTCAGCGCGGGCGATCCGTGAATCCCGCCTATCTGAATCTATTGTAGAGGCGAAGTAGTGGTCTCTTTCTTTCCATTATGAACGACATGCTTTGTCTGCTCCCTCCCCGTGTCCATTAGTGCTCCTGTCCAGAGCGAAGAAAAGGCGAGGGGTAGGAGGGATGCCTGCCTCGGAGGTAGCGGGGTTGCCTTGAAGGTGCGTCTGCTGTTTCTCTTATTTTGTTCCTAGGCCTATTGGAAGCCTTTTTATGGCAGTCTTTGCCGAACTCTTCTAGATTTGAGGTTCAAATAAAAGATTCTTCTCAATGGAACTGGCCATCTAATCTATGAAGATAGGCTAGTCCGAGATAGAAGATTGAGAAAAGTAGGGCAAGTGGAAGATGTTCTACGAGCTGCTAGTTTTCAGTCTTTTTCCATATCTAGGTAAGAGAAAGACAGGAGATACTTCCCAAGCATGGGTCTTTGATCGATGGAATGCTTGTTGTCAGTTATTAGGCCAGCTGAGGCCATTCTCTCGATTGGCTCAACCAGAGCAGCCGGATCAGGGTTTGACTGACCTCTCGACCCTCGAAAGTTAGGCGGCGGCCCTCTTAGGTAGGGTTACCTAGTTCGCTTAGCCGCATCACTTCGCTCGCCTTCTAGTTCAACTTGAGGCTCGAGTTCACCGGGATCTTCTAAACTATAATTTAAGGTTCCCACGGGGACGAGAAAGAACCCCAAATCAGTCAAGTAGTTAACCAAACACAAGTAAGTAGTTCGTCAGTCCTTCCGTCCACCGTGGTTGAAGCACCTAAAGGAGAATTTGGTATCTTTCTTGTCAGTAATGGAAGCAATCGTCCCTACCGTCGTAAAATAAGAGCACCTGGCTTTGCCCATTCACAAGGACTCGATTCTATATCTAAACATCACATGCCAGCAGAGCCCTCCACTTCGCCAGTTGGAAATAGAGGCAAGAGGTCGCCCAAACCCGTGTTTTTTGCTTGAAAAGGGCCACTACTAACTATGGTAGGGTGTAAGGGAGAGGCGTGACTTCGGTTCGCCAGTTCAGGCTCAACTCCTCGCTTTACGTTAGTAGACCTATAGGTCGGGCCGGGGTTCCGTGCTCTTTCTAAGTGAGGCATTGCTTAATTGAGTTTAGGTCATTATCAGAGACTTGCAAGATGGTGCTGGCTCAACTTATCACCCGTACTTAACTCTAAGTATGTCATCGCTGTTAAGTCCATAAAACTTGCAACCTCAATATCACCTTTGTGGGGCTTGTCTCGAACCTATTACTTACACTCTAGTGCACAAGAAGTAATAGGTCCACCAAAGATCCCCCAGTGGGATGTCCTCAATGGAAGCAAACGGTTCACATCTATATTACCTCTGAACTATGAGCTACCCATGTTATCCATCCAAAGAAAACTGCCACGTCCATAATATCTCTTGCTTATTTCCTTTTTCTTCCACCAAAATATTGGGATCTTACCTAACCCCTCGGTACGACTATCGATTAGCTCACGTCCATGTCAACTCTTAGCTATCGTCCTCATATCCTTCCCAATAGAGTTTGTCATATCCATATTACCTCTGAGCAAACCTTCCGGGTTTGGCTATCGATTATCACGTCCATATTTTCTTTGATACCGGTCGTCATCTTAATTTATCACCCGTACATAACTTCATGTATGCCAATAGTATTAAGTCTAAAAAATCTACCGCGTCCATATTATCTCTGGCAGTGCTTGTCTCAAACCTATTACTTACACTCATATGTGCAAGTAGTAATAGATCAACAAAATCTATCACGTCCATATTACCTCTAATAGGATTTTATTTCAACTTGCACTCTCATGCAAAAGAAGTAATAGGTCCACCAAAGTCCCCCAATGGGACGTCCTCAAACAGACTGAGATATTGTACTACGTTCATATTACCTCTGGTACAATACCCAAAAGTCCACAACATACAATAGGACCATGTGGGATGCCCTTCATATGTGGCTAATAGCGCTCGACCATGCTTTTTTCAAAGTATTCCAAACTTGTCATTTAGGAAACGTTGAAGGGGGACTTGTAGAAGCGTAAAAAATTATGTCGGCCGCATAAAGGTAATATCCCCCCTCAGAAATGAAACTAAGCTACAGAGAAGCCACATGCGGCCTGAACAACCAAGCCGCAGAGAAGCCATATGTGGCCTGAACAACCAAGTCATAGAGAATCCATATGCACCCTGAACAACAAAGCTGCAGAGAAGCCACATGCATCCTGATGATCAACTAAAGATCTAGAAGCCGTATAGTGCACTCTATGCGGCCTGGATGACCACAGAGTATGGGGGCCGCATAAGACCCCCTAATACAGCATTCGATGTCAATCAGATTCTCTGACCCATCACCCATCATACTGAGATACTTCGAGACTTGTGAAGATGACGGCTCAGGAAAAGACAAAAAGTTACATTAACTCATTGATGGCCTCGACAGACAAGCCATGGCATATGTCCATCATATGCGGCCACATATCCATGCTCCCTCTTTATCATGCGGCCAGAGTATCTATCTGACGAAGGTCAGACGAGAGCTTGCATAAGGCTATATATCCCTGCGGCCTTGTTATCATGCGGCCAGATTGTTCATCCGACCAAGGCTAAACAAAAACACGTATGCGGCCACAATATTGTGCGGCCAAAGTATCCCTAAGAACAAAGCCAAACGAGAGCACGCATATGACCACAACGATATATGGCCAAGACGTTATGCGGCTCTCGACTTGCAGGATCTTTCTGTTACAATCGAAGATAATTTCTCGCATAATCAATGGTGACTACGTGTCTAGCTAACCAAGTCACGCACGTAACAACCCCAAGATATCTTCAATAATATATTATAACCAAGACCATGTGGCAGCCTGTCCATGGCATACGACTGCAGTTACAACCGTATTATGTTGAAGGATTTATATGCGGCCACCAAACAGAGGCATATGCAGCACCTATATCCCATCAGCATGATGGCTATAAATAGAAGGAACTTGGACGTTCCCAAGGTCCTCTTTTCAGAGACTATACCCCCCGGCCAGCTACGTACGTGTACACAAGCTCAAGAGAGAGAAAAATAGGAGAGAGCATCCTCATTCCCTCATCAGACCATCAATGTAGTAAAGGAGACATTATCGCGCTTAAGCTCCATCGTCACTACCCAGATCAAAATATTATACTTAGATTTTTTGCTTAGGATCTCTTTTTACTTATTTGTTTGTTACTTCAACGTTCAAAACTTGTAATGGCAGACAATGTGCGAACCAGAAAACCTTATCCTAAATGCTAGCGAGATTATATGCGAGATTAGAATATCGTTCGAACGGGATTGCTATACACACAGCCATTCGGCTAAGTCGTGTTGAGTATCACATGTCAAGACTCTTTGGTGCAAGCAAGTTGCAAGAAAGATTTGTGTATCGTTCGGATAAAGATAAGTCAGACTTAGAATTGAAATCAATAGAGATATTATTAGTAGATCGCTTTGGTGAATATAGATAATCGTGCTTGGATTTTAAGGAACGGTTCGGACGAATATTCATGTCAATAAGTTATAAATTAAATTATGGTTTACTTGGATGGCTATTAATATATTTATATATACAAGACAAGGATTATCGAGGTGACGCATAGGGATTGCATAGGAGTTCTAAGGAACGAATTGGATGGGCATACGAGTGATGCGAATATGATTGAGAATTTATTTGGATGACTCGATTCCTGAGTGGTGTATGCGATAGCTCAAGAATGAATAAGCAATTTGAGGATAGAGTGAGTTTTAAGAATTTGTCGAGTATCTCAAACACTGAGTGGTGTATGGATCATCTTGGAATTGTTCAAGCTAGTCGAGAAAACTTAGTGGATCGTACGAGCGATTTTGAATTGAATCAAACAGATTAAAACTTAAGTTTGAGATTTGAGACTCGAGGATGTGATCAGGAGTTAGCACGATGGAAGATAGCACACATAGAAAATCGAGATTGAGTAGGATATTGATCGATAGAATTTAGGTTGAATACAGATGTTATGGTTTTGAATTTAGAAGATTTGATATGACAATGATAGTTGGAAGATGATATTGATTAATACAAGTTAAAGAATTTATGGTTCGATAATTGAGGTAGGCAATAACGGATTTAATCTTGAATTTGGATGAATGATCTTGAATCTAGTTCAAAAGATAACACTCGGCATCAGGCTGGGATGAGAACGATTATCCTGCGGGAGCGTTGGCATGGTGATTTCACGTCCAGCGGGGATGATCAAACTTGCGAGAACATGTTCGATGATTATTAAGACGAACTTAATAAAATGGAACATAACAAAGATTTTAAACTTTAACGTCTTGAGGAATTCTATAGGTAGACTACGAATTGATCAAACGGTAACATTAAAGTTGGAAGATTTGGCTAGACCAATTATCATTTCGGCATGAATAGCTATTAGATGAACATGACTTGATAGATTAATATATAACTTGGATGAGATAAAGTGTAACGATAAAGTATCTTGATCATTTTGATGATAACCACAACGTTTGACGTTCTTGCCTTGTGGGAGCTAACTCCATGCTCGTATATGCATCACGTCCGGATGAGGACGATTATCCCACGGGAGCGCTGGCGTGGTAATCTCACGTCCAGCGGGGATGATCGAACTTGCGGAAGACCGGAGCATGACAATTGAATGATCGTTTTGACTTATGGTTTGACACGATAAGACGAGTTTCAGGATACAAGTGAATCAAAGGTATTTCAAGGATGAGTTAGTCTAGAATATGAAGTAGCATACTCTATGGTTTCGTGAACGGATACGTGAATTATGTTGGACGACTTAGAGTTATGATCGATATCAAAGAAATAGAAATAATATCATAACTTGGTGGTCTAGACTAAGAAATGAATGGATAGGTAGATTCTATAAAAAAATGTAATTAAGAATATAGACTATGCGAATCGCTAGGTTTAATGTACGATATGGTATATCATAGATTCGGTTGAACGAACGTGTCTTAGGAACGACTTTATTAAAACAGACTCGGACCCTGTATAAATGAACGTGTTAATGTACATAAGATGATCTGTGCTCGATGTTTAGAAAGCTGAGTGAAATGAGCTTGGGTATAATACCCCATATGAATGAAAAATGGTTAAGAATTGGGGCGAGCATCGTGCAACGAATTTGCACGATAAAAATTATGAACGTAAATATGTACCTATGACCTTATGAGATGACGTAGCAGTTAGGCAGACGACCCTATGCTAAGTAAAAGAACTTGTGTGACTGACTTTAGAGTATTGCCTGGGCAAGCCATAGAACTGGGACAACGACTTAGAGTTAGGCTTGAAGCGGTAAGTGTGCGCTAGTAACTTAATATTTGACACGATATGACATGGACGCTAGTCGGTAGATCGGGTAGATCATGCTTGACGGTAGTGCAATGCTTGGTTTTTGGTTGGATTAGAAATAACTTGAATTTTGATTGAACCCGTTTGAGGTATCATTGTGATTCGTAAGATGAGAACCCTTAAAATTTTTGCGAGTAGCTTGTCCGACTTCGCTATCGCTAAGTTTGGTTGTAATGCATATGTTTGGGGGATGCCTTGAACGTGTGCATGATCCAAGACTCGGTGATATATTAAACTCGAGTGCAAAGACTTCGTTATCGCTAAGTTGGTTGAAATGCATATGTTTGAGGGACACCTTGAATATGTGCGCGATCCAGACTCCATGATATACTGAACACGAATGCTAGTGCAAGTGAATGTGTTAGATTCATATGGACGAGTATAACGATTTGGTCGATTTAGCCTCAGCCTAAGATCATTATATACAGAGGATTGTACCGTACCCTATGTTAAGAGATATAAGTTTCACACTAAGGTGCACTAGAGACTGAGTCAGAGAATACGACGATCGAGTGGAGATAGTCAGCTCGAATTGAGTGATATAGTCATTCAATAAAATAGACCCAAAATGCATGCGACATGGAGTAAAGAAAATGAGTAGATAGTTATGCTTGATCGGGACTAATGCTACGGAGTTATATGCTTGAGCTAGTGTGCGGTTGAACGGTTTGTGCTTAGAAAGTCTCGAGGATAAGACTTGTTCTGAGTGGTATATAATATAATGACCCATTTCGCTTAAGCGGAGAGCTGATTCAAACGGTGTGAGTGCGATGACCTGTCCCGCCTAGCTCGACGAAAAGACTCGCTTAAGGTAAAGGAATTTAGACTTGACCCTTCATTAGACCAGACTTAGACTTTCAAAGGCGCACTCGGAGTATCGCTCAGCCAAGGCAAAATATCGCTAAAGTAGATGGCTACGATGGACCTGTCTTTGCTTAACATGCACACCTAATAACATAAACGATATATGCTTGTCGCTAGGTAAATCACCTATTGCATGCTAATAAGAATACAACGTACCTAGCTAAGAAAATAATCACATCTTGTATTGCTTGTCTAGAACTTGAAAAAAGAAGTAACTTGATTGATTTTCTTATGCATCGCTCTATATGTCATGTACGGTTCCAATACTTGCACTAACCCTTTAATCCCACGCTAGTGTAAAGGCTTACATTTACTATTTTATGCTTGACTACCTTGCGTGCTAACTAGTATGCACTCATCTCATTTCAATGCTTGTCACATAGTTTCATGCCACGGTCAAGTAACACAATTTATGTCTTGCATCATTTAGTTCCATCGGAAGACTATCGAATAGTCGTTCCATGCAAGTCTAAACCCAAAAGTATCTGGGATCGTTAGGTCACCACGGTAGTTCACGAACTAAGAGACTTCATCATGACAAGTTAAGTAACACTTGTCCTGTATTGAATTTGACGGCTCTGGAAGTCGATATGTTTGTGAATAATCTTGAACTTGGAACCTGAATCTGACTTGAATATGTACCTGACAAGAAAACCTAAGACTAGAGACATGGTCACGGATAACTCGTGCATGAGGTATTGATTGGATTCCTCGGACGATCGTCGGGGCACCGAGATTATGCCGGCCTAGGAGGAATACGTGGGGTATTGCGTTCCGAGTGGTGGCTAGTACAGATAGCTCGTCGGGGACAACATAATATCAGGTTCAGGAATAAGGTAGTCGCTACCTATGCTTGGTTATCCGACCATCTTCTGGTAGTCGTTTGAATCGACGGAATGGCGTACAATGGATCTTTTGTATCTTCGTGCAATGGCTCTTCTGTATCTGCGTGGAATTGCTCTTCTGTATCTAGCGTTACACCCTATTCCATCAAAGACTATAATATTGTGTCCTTTATGGCTATTCCAGTGACCGTTTTATGTTATTGTATTCTTAAGTACTATACACGGGGGGTCCAAAAACCCAACAACCATGCATAGGCTACAACTGACATGTTCATATAGATTAAGTCATCCTCGCTTAGCGGCAATCCGCGTGCGAGTCATTGCATCGCATCTAGTAATCTAGAACACCTGAATGAATTTGAGTATAAGACATCTGTACACATTTGAACATATTCGAACAACGGAGTATCACACCTGAGTATTTGAGTAACATTATGCACTTGAGTCAGAACATGCTCGTAACACACGTACTTGCTTATGTGATCCGTATTTCCATTATATATATATATATATATATATATATATATATATATATATATATATATATATATATATATATATATATATATATATATACTCGTGCTTGGTTTAACTTGGTTTATGCTTGGACTGGAAAGGACGAATGGTAAGTTGGTAAATTTTGCCGTATTTCCCTTATATCGTACACCGCACTGCAACACGAGTTCGGTTTTATTTCATATGCCATAAAAATGATCCTAAGGCAGACTAAAAAGACAACATAATAGACCGTGCACATAACTAAATGAACGTGTTTGGATTTGTCGAATGGACGAGAAGCCTCACCACCATTGCATTCAATGTTCTGATAACCCACCAGGTTGCTTATATGGTGCGGGAGAACCTCGTTCGGTGTGGAGTACCGCTTGTGCAAGCTTAGGCGTGGAGTTCGGTCTGGAGCCTTGGAGTGTTGCATCTGGAGATGAAGCACATATACAAGACGTAATGTATTCGAACAGTCACCTATGTTATCATCTCATGTTGTAAGCCGCTTAGCACACCTTTATTATTTTGAGAGAGAGAGAGCTTGAACGACTTATAATCTTGGCCTAGCGCCGCTTGTAACATTAATTCTGTATCAATAAAGTGCTTGCTTTACTTCAATACTTGTGTTTATTCTATGCTTTCTCTATGGAGACTTTGTGAACTAGTTATCGAACGACCGTTTACTCGTATCGTTCAAAAATTTTGCTGCATTGGAGACTATCTGTGCGAAATCTGTGGCTTAGCTATTTCTTCGCTGGTTCAGTTCATGGCTTGCACGGGCGCAGCTTGTGCTTGCACGGGCGCATCTTGTGCTCGCGCAGCATCACGTCCTGATAGGAACGATTGTCCTGCGGGAGTGCTGGCGTGGTGATTCGTGTTCAGCGAGAACGGTTGATCCTACGGGAGAATGGAGCGTGACTCCTACTACCAATGCACAACCCCTACTTTTAGAAATATTCCAAAATAGAAATTTCTATTTGTAGTTTTAAATATAATAATACATTCTATGATATAATATTTTATTTGTTTACAATATATTGCAATATTGTATATATATAATATACTTGGATTTGGCTTGAAATTATTTAGGAAGTTTGTGAGCTATCAGATCAACATTGATCAAGCATATATACTTCTCAAGTTTAAGCTCGACATCTAACTACATCAAACTATATCCCTGACTCAGTCATTTGAAACTCGAAGTCCATCTAGACTCGAATTGAGTTAAGGGTTGTTCATTTTTTTTTCTAATTAAAGATGTAATATTAATTAGAAGTTTTTGTCACACTTTACTAATTAGAGTCTCTAATTAGTGATTTACAAAAGATGTTAATTTTTTTGCTAGTCAACGATTCTATGTTTATTTTTCAATGTCTACTTAATTAAACAACAATTACCTTCATATCCTTATTATGGATTATTCTAAAATAAAATACTATATTATGTTATTTAGAAAAATTATCTTTGACAATTTTAAACTGAATTTATATCAAATTAACTTCATTAGAAATTAAATAACATATTATATCCATGTATTATATAATGCAAGTCAAAGTAATTATAAATATATCATAAACAACATTAAAAATAATACTAATGTACAATACAAAATTATAAATCAATTGAATAATAAACCAATATTAAAAAGATACCATAAAAATATTTAAATTTAAATTAATAGAAAATTGAGATGTAATGGATATAATAGTTATTGAATTTAATAGGAGTTATAATAGACTTTTTTTACCTTTGATTTTAGATATTGCGTTACAAAGTAAGTAAAAGACTATTAATTTCTTTTTGGAAACATCTAATTGTATCTGATTAAATGTAAAAAAATAAAATCTATTTTTTATGGATCCATCCCTAGTTAGACCCAATTAATAATTTACAACCCCTATTGTACCTCAAGGTGTGAAATGGGTCAGGCCGGCCCAGGCCCAGTGTTGACAAGGCCTGGGTCAAGCCAGGCTTGAACCGCAGGCCGGGCTGCCTTAGACCAGAAATGTGGGGGATTGAGCCCAGCCCGAACCCAAGTTCTATCGGGAGTGGGCCAGGCCGAACCTGGCTGGGTCCGGGTCGGTTCACGGTTGAATCGATTTAATTAAAAAAATTCAAAAAATTTGAAATTTGAGGAAAAAGAAAATTAAATTTTATTAATGTAATTAAAATCTTATATAACATTTTTTAATATCTTATAAAAATGAAAGTAAATATTTTAAATTCATAAAATTTGTAAGAAAATATATAAGTCTTCTAGTTTTTGTCTTTCGTCCAGTTTATTGTTCAGCTCTTCCACCCCTAGTTGGTCGTCTATAGTAAGAGACTGAAAGTCCAGCTCATTAATGTCGGCACCTTTATTTCTTAAGTGCTGAGTTCATTTTTTTCACATGAAACCAATCTTGAATGTAGACGCAAACTTCGACACAGCATCTTGCTCATCTTCTTGCTTAACATTATTGAACCTATACTAAAATATGATTCTGATGCTACCGTGGATACCAGGACCATTAGATGATCACATCCTAAAGAATAAAGTATATGATAAGTTTTTTCGTATTTTTTTTACCATTATAAAATTAAAAAATACGATCCAGAATCATCATCTTCATCATAAAGATTTAAATACAAGGACAATTCTTGAGTTGGTTGGGAAGATTATTTGTGTTTCTTCCTTTATAGTGTATTTTTAGCATGAGATAACTTCGACATTAAACCAGAGTTACTACTACCTTGAACGGTTGTACTGGGTCATCTCGATATAATATTTTCTCCATATAAAGTAATTAAAGAATCTAAATTTATTTAATTTTTACTTTTAAGCTACATAACTCAACATTCATATTATCATTAAAATTATCTAATAATATAAATAGACCATTTAATTTAATTTTAGGATAAAAAATCAAAGTCAAACAATACAAAAGAGGTATATCATGCCAATATTTTAGAAATAATATTTTGGAAACAACATAATCAAAATTAAAAAATAAATAAAATATGTTAATAATTTTGGAAATAACATAATCAAAACTGGGAGCATATATATATTTAGAAAATAAATAAAACATGTCAACATTTTTTGTTAAAACTAAAGGAGAAGTTGGATAATAAACTCCAGATAAAATATATGTAGCATAGTAAAATAATTCTAAAAATTTATTAATTGAACTAGCAACTAACCAATCATTTTCAATTACTTGAAAATCAAAACTTGGATTAACATTACTATAATATGTAATAACATCTTTAAATTTAGTACAAGATTTTAATATTAAATAAGTAGAATTTCTTCTATATGGTGCATCCTTAACAAATCTATTAAATGCCATACCATATTGTCCACGTAATATTTTAAAATCTTGTTTTCTACTTGTCGAAGTATTCAAACTAATTAGGCATGATTTAATATTTTTCTAAATTTTCTTAAAAAAAAACTAAAGGTATTTTTGTATAATTAAATTAATAATATGACAAGAATATCTTACACGAAAAAGTCGTCATTCTAGTATAGTAAAAAATTGTGATCTTAAAATACTAATACAAGAAGTGCTATTACTAGCACTATCAAAAGAAACTATTTTTTATTGTGAATATTATATTCATGTAAAAGTCACATTATAGCTATACCGATTGTAATTCCAGTATGTGGAAATTCCAAAGATCTTAGACAAGTAATTCATTTTTTCAAAATCTATTTTACATCTAAATAATGTGCAGTGATATAAATTAAAGGCTAATTGTTTTTACTAGTTCATATATCAAAAGTTAAAGCAATTTTACTAACATGTACAAATTTTTTTTCAAAGCTGCCTTTTCTTTTTTTTTAAAAATTTTGACAGCTTCTGCTCTAAAAGTAGATATAGAAACTTCAATATAACAAGGATTAAGAGTAGCAAAATAATCATAATATATGATTTACTCTCACCGAATGTAAAAGGTTGTTCATCATAAATAATATATTTTGTTAGCTCAGTTTTGTTACGAGTAGCAAAATAAGTAAAATTTTCTACGAAAGATCCTTGAGAAATGATGCTTAACTGTGTTTGTCTAGCTTGTAATATGTCATTGCCATAACAACTTTCATACTATCTCTTTAAAGTGCCCGTACCATCATTATTTAAAAAAAAAAATCATTTCTTGCCTTGTGCAACTCAAGCAATTGATTTTTGGCAAGGTTGTAAAATTTGCTAGTTGGCCGCTAGTTGGTTCACAGGGACTAGGGATTAATCGAAGACTAATCAGGGAATTAATTAATTTGAGTTTTTTAATTTTATATATATATATATATATATATATATATATATATATATATATATATATATATATATATATATATATATATATATATGTCATCAAAGTATTAACTTTAGTATTTTTTCTATATATCATTATCTACTATGTTAAATTTAATAAGTATTTTAGTTAGTAAATAAAGATATTTTTTTGAACAAAAACATTGATGGTAAAACCTCTAATTTTTTCTATTACATAGTATTATAAATTATAAATATACAGTAGTATAGATTGATGCTACTTTTAGGAGTCAGATTGGATCCACAAGGGCCAGGAAAGTTCCTCCAAGTTTCTACCCGCTTAGACCACGTGCAATTCAGTTCAGTCGATCACGCCCCAGAACCAGAATACTGGAGAGCGGGGACAGACAAAGCCAACTATGTATACCAGAGTACTCTATGTCCCGAGATACGGCCACTGTTGTCTAGACATGTGAGGGTTTACTCTATAATCCATCAGACAATCCTGGGTCAAGAATCCTAGGTGTCTCAATCTCAAGCAAACAATAAGTTTACAAGATGTATGATTACCAACATATAGTAGTAAGGCGTCCCAAACTATACATAGCCAGATGATCATGAAACTAGTACCAAAAATAAAGAACTAGTAGAGCATAATATTACATGATCAGCTCTAGCTATAGTCTAGAATATGTTTTACATATAGGCCCGTAGGCTGCAGAATCAAGAATTCCAAAACATGAGCTAAATACGTGCTCGGTGGCTAAATATCTCAAAAGTATAATGCACAAGATCAAGTAAGTAAGGAAGAAGAAACCCACTCATATCCTCGGGTGCTCCTCGTATTCACCATCTTGAGGAGGGAGGTACGAAAGATCCTGTAGTCCTGCTCCAAAATTTGTCCATACAAAATTCGTGGGGACAGACCCCAAACAACAAGTACCATAAGGGAGCCAAACTTATGAAATAAAACTAGCATACAAACAAATTAATAAGAGTAGTAGACCAAGTAATAGTTAAACAGTTTTGGAGTATTTAAACAAGGATATCTAGCATCAGTACTCAGGTTATATTTTTTGGATCAGTTGTTAAATAAATCAGGACGGGACTTATCACGACCCGCACTCGATATAAGGGCACAAGTACGTTGGTACGTTCAGCCTACACCACAACATCGGCGGTAGAATGCTGTCTCAGTCTTCTATATAATCTAACATCTCACATAATATATAAAATACCTGTCATGCCATCTCAACTCCAAATGGAGGAGCAATATGATGATATAATAAAGGGTAGTCAATACTCAATCACATATAAAAACTAAAGAAAGATTTAAGCATGATATGGAATTAAAATAAAAGAAGTACAAGTCTTAATACATCACAGGTTCAACTCAACATCTAAACATAACTCAAGATCTCAAAATAAAAATACAATCCAAAGTCTAACTAGAAATAACTACTACATGATATGAAAATCTAAATGGCCTCAGTATCTAGCACTACATCCTCGGGTGGCACTCCATCTGTTAGCCCGTAGTAGGTGGAATACATCCTCACTAACCAGTCATCTAAAAAATATATTCAGTCAGGATTGGAGCAAAGTACAACCCAATAGCAGTTTCAATTAATTGATAATGACTATAAACAGAAATAGAGAATATAATACAAGATAAAAAATAATGAACAATATCATACTATGGTATAAAGAACAGGTAAACTAGAGCAATATGGTATACACTGATCATAATGAAATAGAACAAGACGATAAAAATAGAATATATGAAGAATTGTAACTATACTAAGTGTTTGAAATACTAGTTAGATATGTGATCGGCTTTGGTTGAACATTGTCTACTTAACGTTGAATAAACAATGTCTAACTTAAACATTGAACATTATTTAGGCTTTGATCACATATCTAGCTAACACTTCCCCTGTCCCCAACCAATACTCATGGATTCGATCACGACACGTCACGAACACGAATATAATATGAGTACACGAAGAACACAAATATACACAAATGAACATGAGTACAAGAAATACCCGATGCGTGAAAGAGTACCCAAAGTACACGATAATGGGATGATATCTTCTGACAGGATCCATATAGTACCAGTCCGTGTAACCACTGTGTCAAAATCAAGTAAAATATTTCCAAATGTTTTTATTATAGTAATTATCAAATAATAAAAACTATCAGAGAATGTACTCCTCTGTGGTCCTGAGCAATGTATGAGGATCAATGATCAACATGTAGTCACAAGGTCCTAATATGAAATAATAGTATTAATTGGTGGATTGAAAGGATATGCATGATTAACTACCTAATGATGATGTTTCTAGGCCCTGTCTATGTCCATACTAGTTTATCTAGGTCAATACTAATCAACTAGGTTGATACCTTGATGCCCTAGGTGTGCTAGGTCGTACTAAGGTTTAAAAGTCCATACTAGCCTTATACTAGTTAACACTAAGTAGTACTAGGCGTTCAAGGTCTTTCTAACTAATAGAGTAATATTAGACTTATACATTATATATATCTATACTATCTACCCAACCCCCACATATAGTTAATATCTTAGTTTTATTCTTAACTTACTACACCTAGTACCTAAACTTAGGAACTACAATTCCTTTGTGTTACTAGGTATCAACCCACCATCACACCCATGTGCAACTGTTTTACATATCCTATTGATACTCCAACTGAAGCCTATAATAGAACTGCCACTGAATACTGATACATCAGTACCCATTGGCCTAAACTGATACCCAAGTCCAACCCCATCTAATTGATACATACCCAGCAATTACATATCCAATCCCCAACTAAATGCATTGCCTGCAACTTTAAGCTAACCCATACATACAGACACCCGACTATATGCATATAGTCACCGTACTTCGCTCATAATTCTGCTGAAACCCAAGTATCCTTACTTGTCTGTTAGTATTTATTCTTACCTATTGATATGTTACATGTAATCAGTCCATACTCACTGGCCCTGTAAACCCCCCTGAATCTTCAAATTATTAAATCTTGGATTTTTCCCGATTTTCTGGAATTTTCTGGGAATTTTCTGTAATTAAAATCAAGGCTTTTAATTAATAAATGATTTTTATTTGTTAATAAATAATACTAAAATATCATGAAAATAATATTTTTGGGTGTAAAATGGAAAACTGGACTTAGGGCAATTTTTCTGGAATTTATCGGACCCCAGACCTATTTTTAAATGCCTAAAAACTATTTATTTATTTAATTAATTATTTATTAAATTAATTTACTGTTTATTATTATTATTATTATTATTATTATTATTATCATTTATTTATTTATTTATTTTTCTTGGGCCGGCCCGGCCCAGTGGACCGGCCCAGCCCGGCCTGCGGCCCGTCACCCTAACGGGTCGGGTCGGGTCCGCCTGAACCCGACCCGCCCGGACCCGCACCCGTTCCCCTGACCCCCGCACCCCCGAGTCTTCCGCCGCCTCCGCTGGCCGCGCCGCCCCGCCCGGCCACGCGGCACCCGCCCGGCCACGCAGCCCCGCGCCAAGGCCGCCACGACCCCGCAACCGCCGGCCGACCTCCCCTCTCTCCTCCCTCTCCTTCCCCTATATTAAACCCCCCCCCCCGCGGTGGCCCTCCGCCGTGCCCTTCCTCGCCACCGCCACCCTAGCCACCGTGCCGCCGCGCCGTGCCCGCCTTCGCCAGCGCCGTCAGCACCGGCGCCACCCCCCGCGAAGCCGCCGCGGCCAGCCGATTCCCTCTCCGTCAACGCCAACAGCAGCAGCGGGCAGCGCCTCCCGCCGGACTCCGGCGCCGCCCCGCCCGCCAACGGCTCCGCCTCGCCCAGGCGAACACCCCCCGACCACCGGCCAGCCAGCGCCGCCCAGGCCCCCGGCCGGCCACCCGCCGCAGCAGCGTCCAAACCCTAGCCCTAATTCAACCCCGCGTGTCGGACACGGCGGTGGACACAGGACCCTGTGTCCTGTGTCGTGTCGGACACGTTTTTGACCCTGTTCTCGGGTCCCCTTCAGGTGCGTGTAACTTTTGATTCGTAGCTCCGTTTTCGATTCCGTAAATTGCGTTGTGAAGCCTGTATGACCCTCTCGGTGTCCGGACAAACTGTTCGGGGCACCGCGTCCTGTGGTGATCGCACACCGCGATCCAAAAACAGGAAAAACCAGACCCTGTTTCACCCCGGAACTGAGTACGCCCCGCCAAACGGGACGACTTGGTCGCGCGCGGTCTTCACAGATACGTGCGCAGCGTCGATACGGACGTGTGAGACTTCGCGGAAGCTGATTCGGGTGTGCGTGCACACCGGAATCAACGCGTATCCGCGGACATCGCCCCGTATCCGCCTTTTCTGCAATTCGCCCTAACTTCTTGTACACTCGTCAGATCGAGACGAAACTTGCGCCATCGGACTCGTAGCGATACGCTGGTCCTGTGGGTCAAGTTTGGTTCGATTCTGAGAACGTTGACGAAATCGCGTGTCGTGGGCCCCACAGGCCCCGCTCGACGGGCGATTTTGTGTTCGGCTCATCGGAATCCAAATCTGGAAGTTCCGTTGGGTTCGTATCAGCGTTCCTGACCTGTTGACACTAAGTTTGGTGAATTTGGAGACCGTTGACCTGGACACGTTTTTCGGTGCAAAGCGGGCCCAACGGCGGACCCCGTTTTGACCCGAAACTGCCGTTTTTGCCCTTGTCTCTAAATTGGACCCAAGGACAGGCGTTTCTAGCTATTTGATATCTTCTGAGCATGATGGTAATGTCTATTTCAGCTTTTGGACTCATCTCTGGAACTTCCCCTAGAACCAATTAATCGGATCCAAACAACAGGCAAGTACCTGCACTTCAAGTTTAACCTTTATATTGTGATAAATAGATTCCCTGCTTTATATAGTACCATTGATGATTATATGTAGAGTTGAAACACTGGATTTCATGTCTTGAATAATATATTTCATGTCTTCCTTTTCGTGTCGGGCGGGAGAATACTAGGAGGCATGTAGTTTACCCTTTCCCCCCCTGTATTCACTGTGTACCAGCTGTTAGTACGCGATTGTACCATCAGCCTTGTACTTGATTATTCCCGTATTCACTGTGTACTAGTCGTCTATGACGACCTTATTAGCCTTATAAACCCCTACATGCCAACTATGTATTCTAAAACAAACACAAGTTCACACAGATAGTTCTAGTCTTGTTACCGTTATTACTGACTGTTGTAGTTTCATTTCCTGTTTCACTTTATTTCCTGCTTTCTCATATTTCTGTTTACAGCAATAACTCTGAGATATTGACGTTCTTTCATGCAAATTCCTTAACATGATACTCAATATTTAATTGTCATAAATATTTAGTTTAACCTTGTTGTGCACTGTGTACTTTGCTCCTTTCCTGACTGGATCCGTTGTTTAGGTGATGATGAGAACCTTGCCCCCATCTATTATTGGCCATTATGAGTTAGCAGGTGACACATATGAGGAGCCAGTTCCCACCCAGGAGGCTACTTCTGTGGATCAGTTAGCTGTATTTACTTATTCATTTCCTTTCAGCATATACTCGGGTTTGTCCCCGATTTATCTTCTAGCTTTGTATTAACTATGGATTTGATTGTCACAGATTTAAATATTGTGAAATCCAAGCATTCTTATTCCTGTGATTATCTTTGCCTGTTTATTATTGTGGATGAGATAGTTAGTTATTGATCCCAGAAAATGACCTAGACAGCGTACTACCGCCGATTCTGCGGCGTAGGCTGGACGTGCCCACGCACTCGTGCCCGAATATCCGGGTGCGGGTCGTGACACGTTTTTATGGTGGCCCATGCAGGTCAAACGACTAAATTGTTCGGTTTCAACTTAGGGACCGAACAGGCCTGCAATAAGATTGAGGATTTTAGGAAAAGCTCATCCATTTGATTGAATCGTTCTTGATATTCATATCGACTTCGAATCATTTTATTGACTTGCATCCTGCCTTGATTCCTGTGCGCCTTTATCGTTTATTTTTGGATGCAGAGTAAAGGATCTACCAGCAGGCGACGAGGTTCCTACAAGATCACCACGAGATGCTCTACCAGCATAACCGTGGAGAACGCGCAGACTCTTGGAGCAGCTAATGCGCGTAAGTGATTTCTTTTAGCTGCCTTTCTATTATTGTTTAGCTCGCGCCTAGTGGTTCGTGACCCCAGCCCCAACCTAGAAAATTTTAAACTTGCTAATAACCTGCTATGCTTTTATAACTGATAACTGTAGAGTTTGTAGAATCTTCTGTGCTTATTATAGGTTGTTTTGTGAACTTAAATAATTTGTATCTCCTTTTCATCAACATCTAGCGCACTTAATTTTGCTGTACTTGACTTATGCTGCTAATTTATAGCCTAGTTTTGCAAGCTTATCCTTCTATCAAGCTTGTTCATGACATATGTATTAGTGGGTCGACACACTAATACGATTGTCTATTCAGAATCAGTGTATTACGGTCTGATCAGCCTTAGTACATTTTGATTCGCTCTTCGCACTACTTTACGTGGATTGAGATATATAGTTGACTAGTATACCTGCCCTAGACATGTCTGAGTATAACTGTATAAATACAAGCATGTGAATAGGAATTACCAAGATAGGATTCAATCCACAATCGCTTGACAATTCCCACCTGGATTCTTTAAACGTCTTGACCCCGATAGTTCTATTCTATCACCCCACCCTTGAACACTGTATTATTGATTCTCGTCTTCCCTTATTTTGGAAAGACGAAATCTCGTGCTTGGTATAAGTTGGTACATAGATAGTACTAGATATGCCACAGAGGCCGATCACATACTTGAGGATTAAACTTTCGTAATCGAGGACATATCATATGTGATATGATCGGCGTTTAAGTTTCGAGGACTGAATGACATGAATAAACATATTAAGGAATATTTTTCTTAAGGTATATAGTCTATTGTGATGTATGGGTAAATTCTAAGTTGGGTAGCAGTGCAATTGTCAACTCAAGATAAATTCTTTAAAATTGTGACCGAGAAGATTAGATTGGAAGAGGTTCAAACCATTCTCATTTTGAAAATTTAGAGGAGTGACTAAGATGATTAGTGAATTGATATCAATAGTTATATCTCAAGTACATGATTTAAATCTTGAATAATGAAAGTAAGATCATCAATTAAATTCAGAGGATATATAATTCATACTTGAACATTGGTGAACCACATTTAAATTATTTTTCAATTTGGTGTTTGAATTAAAGCTCGATGGTTGGACTACCTAGTTAGAATATTGAGGATGTGAATGGAATTTAAAATTTAAAACATACAATTGTGAATGGAAATACTGTTGGACTCGAATCACTTCTAGAGGAAATTTATGATAGTTAGTGAGGCAAGGTCATAAGCATGTGCAATCCCTGAAGATGTTATATGGACATAAAGTAAGAAGTAATAACCCTAGGTTGAATCTTGCTTGGAATAGTAGTCGTCTTAACCTTGAAGTGATTGCAGCGGACATGATTAGGATTTAAATTTTCGCAAAGAGACTGCGATTGATGT
This sequence comes from Iris macrosiphon, assembly GCA_036927795.1. NCBI lineage: Eukaryota > Viridiplantae > Streptophyta > Magnoliopsida > Asparagales > Iridaceae > Iris > Iris macrosiphon. The sequence goes on from JAYESA010000268.1 coordinate 135,782, forward strand.
ACGTGAAGGGCTTACAGAGTATGGCTTAAGTTTTAAATTTCGAGGACGAAATTTTTGTAAGTTGGGTAGGTTGTAAACCCCCCTGAATCTTCAAATTATTAAATCTTGGATTTTTCCCGATTTTCTGGAATTTTCTGGGAATTTTCTGTAATTAAAATCAAGGCTTTTAATTAATAAATGATTTTTATTTGTTAATAAATAATACTAAAATATCATGAAAATAATATTTTTGGGTGTAAAATGGAAAACTGGACTTAGGGCAATTTTTCTGGAATTTATCGGACCCCAGACCTATTTTTAAATGCCTAAAAACTATTTATTTATTTAATTAATTATTTATTAAATTAATTTACTGTTTATTATTATTATTATTATTATTATTATTATTATCATTTATTTATTTATTTATTTTTCTTGGGCCGGCCCGGCCCAGTGGACCGGCCCAGCCCGGCCTGCGGCCCGTCACCCTAACGGGTCGGGTCGGGTCCGCCTGAACCCGACCCGCCCGGACCCGCACCCGTTCCCCTGACCCCCGCACCCCCGAGTCTTCCGCCGCCTCCGCTGGCCGCGCCGCCCCGCCCGGCCACGCGGCACCCGCCCGGCCACGCAGCCCCGCGCCAAGGCCGCCACGACCCCGCAACCGCCGGCCGACCTCCCCTCTCTCCTCCCTCTCCTTCCCCTATATTAAACCCCCCCCCCGCGGTGGCCCTCCGCCGTGCCCTTCCTCGCCACCGCCACCCTAGCCACCGTGCCGCCGCGCCGTGCCCGCCTTCGCCAGCGCCGTCAGCACCGGCGCCACCCCCCGCGAAGCCGCCGCGGCCAGCCGATTCCCTCTCCGTCAACGCCAACAGCAGCAGCGGGCAGCGCCTCCCGCCGGACTCCGGCGCCGCCCCGCCCGCCAACGGCTCCGCCTCGCCCAGGCGAACACCCCCCGACCACCGGCCAGCCAGCGCCGCCCAGGCCCCCGGCCGGCCACCCGCCGCAGCAGCGTCCAAACCCTAGCCCTAATTCAACCCCGCGTGTCGGACACGGCGGTGGACACAGGACCCTGTGTCCTGTGTCGTGTCGGACACGTTTTTGACCCTGTTCTCGGGTCCCCTTCAGGTGCGTGTAACTTTTGATTCGTAGCTCCGTTTTCGATTCCGTAAATTGCGTTGTGAAGCCTGTATGACCCTCTCGGTGTCCGGACAAACTGTTCGGGGCACCGCGTCCTGTGGTGATCGCACACCGCGATCCAAAAACAGGAAAAACCAGACCCTGTTTCACCCCGGAACTGAGTACGCCCCGCCAAACGGGACGACTTGGTCGCGCGCGGTCTTCACAGATACGTGCGCAGCGTCGATACGGACGTGTGAGACTTCGCGGAAGCTGATTCGGGTGTGCGTGCACACCGGAATCAACGCGTATCCGCGGACATCGCCCCGTATCCGCCTTTTCTGCAATTCGCCCTAACTTCTTGTACACTCGTCAGATCGAGACGAAACTTGCGCCATCGGACTCGTAGCGATACGCTGGTCCTGTGGGTCAAGTTTGGTTCGATTCTGAGAACGTTGACGAAATCGCGTGTCGTGGGCCCCACAGGCCCCGCTCGACGGGCGATTTTGTGTTCGGCTCATCGGAATCCAAATCTGGAAGTTCCGTTGGGTTCGTATCAGCGTTCCTGACCTGTTGACACTAAGTTTGGTGAATTTGGAGACCGTTGACCTGGACACGTTTTTCGGTGCAAAGCGGGCCCAACGGCGGACCCCGTTTTGACCCGAAACTGCCGTTTTTGCCCTTGTCTCTAAATTGGACCCAAGGACAGGCGTTTCTAGCTATTTGATATCTTCTGAGCATGATGGTAATGTCTATTTCAGCTTTTGGACTCATCTCTGGAACTTCCCCTAGAACCAATTAATCGGATCCAAACAACAGGCAAGTACCTGCACTTCAAGTTTAACCTTTATATTGTGATAAATAGATTCCCTGCTTTATATAGTACCATTGATGATTATATGTAGAGTTGAAACACTGGATTTCATGTCTTGAATAATATATTTCATGTCTTCCTTTTCGTGTCGGGCGGGAGAATACTAGGAGGCATGTAGTTTACCCTTTCCCCCCCTGTATTCACTGTGTACCAGCTGTTAGTACGCGATTGTACCATCAGCCTTGTACTTGATTATTCCCGTATTCACTGTGTACTAGTCGTCTATGACGACCTTATTAGCCTTATAAACCCCTACATGCCAACTATGTATTCTAAAACAAACACAAGTTCACACAGATAGTTCTAGTCTTGTTACCGTTATTACTGACTGTTGTAGTTTCATTTCCTGTTTCACTTTATTTCCTGCTTTCTCATATTTCTGTTTACAGCAATAACTCTGAGATATTGACGTTCTTTCATGCAAATTCCTTAACATGATACTCAATATTTAATTGTCATAAATATTTAGTTTAACCTTGTTGTGCACTGTGTACTTTGCTCCTTTCCTGACTGGATCCGTTGTTTAGGTGATGATGAGAACCTTGCCCCCATCTATTATTGGCCATTATGAGTTAGCAGGTGACACATATGAGGAGCCAGTTCCCACCCAGGAGGCTACTTCTGTGGATCAGTTAGCTGTATTTACTTATTCATTTCCTTTCAGCATATACTCGGGTTTGTCCCCGATTTATCTTCTAGCTTTGTATTAACTATGGATTTGATTGTCACAGATTTAAATATTGTGAAATCCAAGCATTCTTATTCCTGTGATTATCTTTGCCTGTTTATTATTGTGGATGAGATAGTTAGTTATTGATCCCAGAAAATGACCTAGACAGCGTACTACCGCCGATTCTGCGGCGTAGGCTGGACGTGCCCACGCACTCGTGCCCGAATATCCGGGTGCGGGTCGTGACAGGCCCCACTGCTCCTAGTTAATAATTCATCACTGACAAGAGCTACTATCTGCACTCCTTACTTGCAGCCCTCTGATACTGGACTGATATCTAAGTATCAGTCCCCCACACTCCATTCCACATAGGTAAGCCACAACCATATACATACTACACTTCCACCCAAGTTGCTGCTGCACCTGAAAAACTTAAGCAACTCAAACTCTACAACCACTTGGTTGTATACCTGAGCAATTGGATGCACCAAATGCTACTGTCACTTGTTTCCCCCTTTGCCTGCAAATTCACATTGTCAATTGCGACTGGCTGCTGCTTCTATTTGAATTCCTTTATTGCAGCTAGAATCACCAATCTTGTAATTCACTCACTGCACCATATTGATATCTGAACAGTACCTTTATACACACCCACACCAAACCTCACAGATACACATACAAGGCATATGCTCTATAGGTACACACAACTTAGACACTCTAAATCCAGTTACTAAATCTCATATATACACACATCTACTGATATCCTACACCAACATACTCCACACATTCCCACTGGACTGACATTCACTAATACTAATACACATCTCACTGATACTTATATCACACAATGATACCCAATTTCCTGAACACTGCCACCCTATATGTAAACTGTTAGAGAACAAGTTCCTCCTCTCATCTATACAACCTCATAAGTACCCTAACATCTACTCATATTCTTGAACTTGAGATATATTCTCCCCAACTTGAGCTTCATGCTTGCACACAAGCCCAACCAAAGCACACTATAACATGCCTTACCTACATGTTGCACATGCATTATAATAGAATCACTATATTGCAGTGTTAGGCCTACATGTTCTCAGATCTCCATACCTGATACCCAAGCTCTGCACTTGCTCCCTGCATACAGCAGACCCGACCACTCAGTTATAGTGCAACTTATTGTTTCACATCAACCCGAGCCCTTGGTGTTCAGTCACTGGACTGCAGCAAGAACACCCCTTTGTAACACTTTACAGACCACCCTTAACCCCCACGCACACTCACAATCAAACACATAATTATATTCATACACTCACACACAGACAGATACAAGTCACTGCTCTTCACTGCTAACATAACACAATTTAAGCCAATATTTGTACACACCACTACACCTCTACCACTCACCTGAATTCACCAGTCACTAGTCGAGCTATTACTTTTGTATTACTTGCTGCATACAGGAATGCTTGGTTTGCCTGGCAATGCACCATACATGCAGTGGTATGGTGCTGTTATTACTGTCCCAAGTAATGCAGCGCATTTCTATAGCTGGAGAACTCCCTTCATAATGCACACAACACATGCCATGTACCACTGCACACTGCTACCACTGCTCTAATTTCCTTCTCCATACCCAAGCACATATACTTTCATACTCGAATATACACTTAATGTCATACCCCAGTCCCAAAATACCGAGGGACTAGCCACATGGCAATGGCCAACAACACAACTCCAATAAAAAAACCCAATTTAATGGACCCGTTAGAGTGCACTTAAGCTATAATAAATATAAATACATTCTACAACATCTATCATAGTATCATTCTAATCTCATCCACAGAAAGTAAACACAAGTCAATATGAAAGACCAGTCAAGATAATAGAAAAAAGAAAATAGTCCATCATCAAGTCAACATAAGTAGTGTCTCGAGGAACAACCCGATAAAATAGGAAAAGAGAATAACGTCAATACATATGTCCATAAGTCTGGATATGAATTAACAATGAGCATAAATAACTAAGTAAATAACTGAATACTCAGGAGAAATCTTCTGGCACAACCTCATCCTCTAGTGCCAGTACTGCTCCAGTGTCAGCTCATATCCCGTATATCTCAGGGTAATCCTCCTCTGCTGTACCTGGGGACATAATCCGGATCCAAGTCCTCAGGGGACATAGCAAGGTACAATAAACACTCAAGTCAAATAAAATATATTATATAAAAATAGATCCTCATGGCAAGCTATGTAACTAGCTATGTAAAATATAAATAAGAGCATCACTAGTACTCAGGCTGATACCACTACAAGCTCTGTGTCGGGGAGCCCGTAGCAGCAGGAATATTACGTAATGGGCCAAGCTCTAGTATAGAGACTAAAGCACCTCCAATAGTAAAGTGTGTGTGTGTGTGTGTGTATATATATATATATATATATATATATAATTAGCATATAGCATGTGTGTCTCTTTCCACCCAATATAACCTCACGTCTTATGTCTACGACGTCTCATGTCCATAACACGCAAGATCATGACCTCTAACTAGTACAACGAGTCTTAATTATATCTCTATATATACAAGTCTCATATCACAAATCATGTAAGCCTATACATAATCACCATGAATAACTCAGAAAATATTCTGTCACATGAAATTGTATCAAGTGTCCTATGGTATGACATACTTGGTAAAGCAAGCACGCAAAAATATAGGATCGTGGTATCAACTCTCTAAGTGACGTTACATGGCTTCGCGTACGGCATCGACACCCAATCTTGTTCGGATGCTAAACAACGTCTCACGGTCCTAGGTTAAATATGTACAACACAGAAGTATATATATAGAAAGAACACAAGCAAATAATATATTATTATCTCTACAACTTGGCAAGGTACACTTGCCTGGGCTCTGAACTCCGTCAGTTACTCCTGTAACAGTGGAATCTCTAGGTACGCCTTCGGATGCTGAAACAAACATCACCATTGCTCTCAAAAAACTTAAAATAGCTAGGATTGACTACCCATAAGTCCAATTTGGACGCTGGGGCATAATTGACAGTTTCTGGTCAAAGCGGGGTCCACATGTGGCCCACTTTATACCAAAAAATGTGTCAAAGACAAAGTTCTCCAAATTTGTCAAACTTAGTGTCTATGAGTCCAGAATGATGAAACAAACCCAATGGAATGTCTAGAACTAGATTTTGATGAGCCGGTCACAAAATTGCTCGTCAAGTAGAATTATGGGGCCCACGAAACGGTATTTCGTCAACGTTCTTAGAATCGAACCAAACTTGGGTCACAAGACCAGCATAACGTGCGAATCCAATGGCGCAAGTTTTGTTACAAAACGACAAGCACACACGAAATTTTGACGAGTGTCAGAACAGACCGATACGGTGTTTTTGACGGATATACGTTGATTCCGGTGTGCACGCACATCCAAATCAAGTTCTGTAAAATTTTACACGTCCGCGTTGATGATACATGCATTTTGGTGAAATCCTCACACGACGAAGTTGCCTCGTTTGGTAGGATGTACCCTATTTCAAGAAAATTTGGTTTTAAGAAACCAAGTTTTTGACAGAATTGAACAGCAAATAAATCACAGCATACATCGAATTAAAATAAACTAATTGAAGAGATTAAAACTTTTTTATGTTGTCTAAATTAATGTTCAAGCAGAATTTAAAAATTACGTGCTGTAATGAAGATAACGGGACACAAACACGCGCACTTGGAATAGTTTTTGTTCCTAAAAATAAGTTATTTTTTCCTGTTTTGCGTCGTAATTTGCGATAGACACATGACACAATACACTAAACTAATTACACAGCGTTCAAGGGGGTCATGTGGTCTTCGTATAGGACTCGACGGTTCACTTTTAGGTCTACTGTGTAGGGAGATATAGGGGAGAGAAGTTGTGTACCTCATTATTGCTGCTGCTTGTCTTGACTTCGGCGGCTGTTCGCGGCGGTGGAGCGCGACGGTCTGTCGGTCGTCGGTCGTCGGCGGTCGGTGATGGTCGGGATGGTAGAGAAAATAATGGTGGTGGTGGTCGGCCAGGCTGGGGTTTATATAGGGTAAAGGGGAGAGGTTACATGGAAAGGAAGAGTGGGGGCCGGCCGTTGACGGGGAGGGGAATCGGAGGTGACGCGGTTGGGGGCTGCGGGGGGTTTCAAAATGTAAAGGGTTGCGGGTTATCGGGTATGGGTACAGGTACGAGTTTGGGTCCGGTTGGGTTGGGTTGGGTTGTTTGGGTTTAATTATTAACCAAATATATATATATATATATATATATATATATATATACATATATATATATATATATATACATATATATATACATATACATATATATATATATATATACATATATATATATATATATATACATATATATATATATATATATATATATACATATATATATATATATATACATACATACATACATATATGGCCATCTAAAAATAGTTTTGGACCTCAATAAAATCTAAAAAAATTCTACAATACTCTAATATTAGTTTTACACCCAAAAATATATTTTCTGCACTATATTAATAATTAATTAAATATACATAATTATAAATCCATGAATATTATTATTATAAATGGCTAAAAATATAAAAAAAATCTTCCTTAATCTCAGTAATTACAAATAATAAATTTTAATTTTAATTTTTAAATATCAGGGTATTTATAATCTATCCACCTTAAAAGAATTGTGTCCTCACAATTAAGAAAATAAAACATAACCGGTCCGAAAAGGTTTACTCCAGAAGAGATGACGCGGTTGTAAGACATGTTTGCTGAAGCATGACACAAAGGATAAGGGACCATGAATAAGGGAAAATCGAGAGGAAGGGTGAGGGTTTTGTTCAAGCAGAACACGTAGGGAAGCAATAAAAACTTTTCACTAGGCAATGAGAGATGAGTAACTCAAGAGTAAAGGTGTCTGATTAGAACGAAGATCAACTACAGCTTCTAAAAATTTGGGTACCACTGACATATTACTAATCTAGATTAATATGTTCATGCTAACATAAGACTAAGAATAGGCTAGGGAATGGAACTAACAGGCACATGCTAAAGTATTACTAGGAATATTCCCTACTATAGCTAGCTATGATAAAACTAAATTTTACTCATATTTGTTACTCCTTGAGTCTGTGCCTCCTCCACTGTTATCGCAAAAGCCTGTCCATGTCCCTGTGATGGTGCCCTCTGCTGTTGCTGGACTTACTGGAAGAGTGTTGTCTGTGATACCAAGGGTGGCCTCGGCTGATATCCTCCTAATGCTAGTGGTCTGAATCCTCCAACTTTCGTCTGTGGTGCTCCCAGTGCTGGATAATCTGGTCGATATGGCTGCTGGACTGGTCTCGGTGCTAGTAAAGCCTGTCGGTGTACCATCGGTGCTCCTTCTCAATGCTCAGGGCAATCCCTGGCTGAATGCTGGCTGGATTCATAAGCTAAACATAATCCCTATTTGTTTCTACATTCCTTTTTAACATGGCCTACCTTGCCACAATAGTAACAAGTAGGAAGGACTAGTGCTAGTGGTGTAAATGCTCTCTGTGGTAGATTCATCTGTGGTCGCTTTGCAGCTCCTTTCTACTGCGCTCGGTCTAGTGCTAGTGCATGGGCCGCTTCTGGCTGAACTCTCTCCTGATGACGCGTTCCATGCATCGGGCTGCGGCAAGGATATACGTATAAGAAGTAGATACAACAGAGCCAATCTGTCTCTGTAGCTCAAAGCTTAGTCCGTCAAAGAATTTTGCTACCTTCTCTTCTTCTGTCGGAATTAGTGTAGGTGCGAAGTGGCTCAAACGGATAAACTTTATATTGTACTCTTCCACTGTCATATTGCCCTGAGTGAGGTGATTGAACTTATTCCGAAGTTTCGATCGAGCAATAGATAGAACGTACATCTTATGAAAGAGTCTAGAGAACTCCTCCCAAGTGACTCGGTCCGGTCCGAGCTGTCTCTCCTTAGATAGCCACTAGTCATGTGTATTGCCCGTCAACTGCATTCTGACGGCAGTCATCCAACGCTCCCTCAGCTTAGTTGCTTCTAATTGGTGTTGAATATTTGTGAGCCACTCATGAACTTCAGTGGGCTCCTCCTTGCCTGAAAAGATACGGGACTTCAGCTGGCAGAAATTAGTGATAGATCCCGTCGATGGCCATCTAGCTAGTGGGTTCGCCTGCTCCAGTGCTGTCACTAGACTATTTCTCATGTTCTTCACCTTGCGTTGCTGAGTCTCTTGACGAACCTGCTATTGTGCTTACATCATTGCGTAGAACATTTGGAATATCTGTTGTCCGTCCATAGGCTGTCCTGGTGGAAAAACGGGCATTAGTAGAGTAAACTGCGACGGTGGTGGAATGTCTTCTCGCCGAAACCTTGAGGCGTGCTGATCTGTTTGATTGCTTTGTTGAGTGGAGGGATCTCCACTTAGTGGCATCACCCCATCATCGTAAGTGGCCACAACACCTTGTGGTGTACCCGTGGGAGTCTCATCGCTGGCTTATGGATCTATTATTCTGCATAAAAAGTAAACTATGAGAGATGTACAAAGGAATCAAGGCAGGATGCAAGTCAAAAAATTATTTTAAAGTCGATATAGAGGTCAAGAATGTGTCAATATATGGATGAGATCCTATAATTCATCATATCATAATTGCAGGCTTGCTTGGTTCCTTAGTTGAAATAAAAGCAATATAGTCGTAGACCTGCATGGACCACCACAAAAACTATGTCACGCCCCGGTCCCAAAATATCGAGAGACTAGCCACGTGGCAATGGCCAGTAGCACAATTCTAATGGGCAAACCCAATTTAATAGACCCGTTAAAGTACACTTAAGCTATAATAAATATAAATGTAGTCTATAACATCTATCACAGTATAATTCTAATCTCATCCACATAAAGTAAACACAAGTCAATATGAAAGAGCAGTCAAGATAATAGATAAAGGAAATAGTCCATCATCAAGTCAACAAAAGTAGTGTCTCGGGGAACAACCCGATGAAATAAGAAAAGAGAATAACATTAATACATATATCCATAAATCAATATATGAATTAACAATGAGCATAAATAACTGAGTAAATAATTGAATACTCAAGAGAAATCCTCTGGCACAACCTCGTCCTCTGGTGTCAGTACTGCTCCAGTGTCAGCTCATGTCCCGTATATCTCGGGATAATCCTCCTCTGCTATACTTGGGGACATAATCCAGATCTGGGTCCTCAGGGGACATATCAAGGTACAATAAACACTCAAGCCAAATAAAATGTAGTATATAAAAATAGATCATTAGAGCAAGTTATGTAACCATCTATGTAAAATACAAATGAGAGCATCACTACTACTCAGGCTGAGACCACTACAAGCTCTGTGTCGGGGAGCCCGTAGCAGCAAGAATATCACGTAATGGGCCAAGCTCTGGTACAGAAACTAAAGCACCTCCAATAGTAAAGTGTATATATATATATATATATATATATATATATATATATATATATATATATATATATATATATATATATATATATATATAATCATCTTGTAGCCTCTGTGTCTCTTTCCACCCAATGTAACCTTACGTCTCATGTCCATAACACACAAGATCATGACCTCTAACTAGTACAACGAGTCATAATTATATCTCTATATATGCAAGTCTGATATCACGAAACATGTAAGCCTATACAGAATTACCATGAATAACTCAAGAAAGATTATGTCACATAAAATAGTGTCAAGTGTCCTATTCTATGACGTACTTGGTAAAGCAAGTGTAAACCCCCTAATCCTAGAAAGCTGTATTTACTTTTTTATTAATTAATAATTTAATTATAGTAATTATGAGCTAAATAGAGGAAAAATAATTTATTTAATTTTTATTTAGGTGTTTGTGCATTTAGGAGATTTATGGAGCAATTAGAAATTTTTTCGAATTTATTTCATGTAGGAGACCCTTTGGACAGCTGCTAGCTTAATGGTATGCATTAATACAAATTCTAGATTTTTCTATGTGTATATATATATATATATATATATATATATATATATATATTCTTAAAAGAAAAAGAAATGAAAAAAGGGCCATTAAATCCTAATGGATCCCTAACTACCAAAACCCGATCCTATACTACCCAACCCGCTAAAAGATATAAAGAGCAGCAGCAGCCACTGCAACTCAGAATCCCCCCTTGTAAATTCTCTCATCCAAAATTAGGCCTACTTGACTTAAAAAGAGAAATTAGGGTTAGTTGAACCCAAATAGAAATAAAATATGGTATTTATCTAATTTCGTAATATTTATGTCACATAGTGCACCTTACCGTTGCTTCGATAATTGGAGCACTACACTAGCCATTGCATTCCTACAAATTTCACAACCTCATCCTGGACATGCCCGCCTACTATTCTGACCCTTGTGCAACTTATAATATTGCTCTCTGGTGCTATTTTAGCCGCACAATAAACGTTGCGGACGTTATTTCTTAATTCGATATAAACCCCAATTTTGTACCCTTGTGCGTCCCAATCGAAATTGGAGACACAATATTGACCGTTTTGTGCAAACCAAATTTTATTAATATTCTAAATTGTACCCTCTACGTCCCTACACTTGTGCCCCACCTAATTTAATCCCATGTACTCCTAATTAATTCTAGAACATCGTGCGCGTTCGATTTAATTAATTAAATCTAATTTTTTGCCTTTGTGTAATTTTTTAATTGTTGGAGGAATTTTATGCAAAAACACATTGAGGTGTCCCCACCATTGGACAATTCATAAAAAAATCCAGTTTTCCCCTTCACATAGATTTTTTCGTAATTTTCGGGATGTGCAACGCGCGCACATCGTCCCGTATATTTAAACCTATCCTTGCAATTAAATAATACAAATTGTAGCCTCCCAACATCCTCATGCAAGATCAAGGCCCATCACAAAGAGAGTTGACCAAGCCCACATTGTCCTAGGTCAAACCCCCAAACCCAAATTTTATGTATTTAAACAACTCTTCTTTCCCTTTCTTTATTTTTTATTTTTTTCCTAAACCTAACCCTAACCAGTCGACCCCCATCACCCGTACTGTGCATCTCCTCCTTCACCCGCCTGACGTCCCCGCCGGCAGGAGCGTTCCCCCAACCGCCGATTGGGTCCAGACTCCCTCGCCCCTCGACTACATTATCATCATCCCCTCCACGTTTCCTCCTCCGCCACCGCTTCTTCTGCCATCAGTTTACCTCCACCCGCGCCGGAGTCGAACCGCCAGCCGCCGGAGTGGTCGACCTTTCCTTTCCCGACTCCACCTCCTCTTCTTTCCCTTCCCGGCTCAACCTCCCCAGGCCGGACTCCAGCGAGCAGCCATTACCAGCATCCCTAACACCATCATCACCTCCCCTCTTCCTGATCGACTCCTCCTCCTCATCTCCTTCCCCGATCTCCTCCACCACTTCCCTCTGGCCTATCCACCCTCGCCTGGGACACCCCCACGGCCACCTGAGCCGCTGGTCGGAGCAGCCTCCTCCTTGGCCTCCTGAGCTCCTCTGGCAGACACCCTCATCGTCATCAACTCACCATCTTCCATTATCATCATCTTCATCATCACACATAATCCCCACCATAATCATCCATCAACTCATCACCACCTCCACTATCCTTCACCATTATCATCTTCACCATCATAGTCGTCGTCATTATCATCATCTTCACCATCACCATGACTCGTCGGAGAAGCCCCTGGCCGGACTCCGGCAGTCCACCACCCACCACCACCATCATCATCATCTCGATTCATCATCATCGTCATCATCATCGTATCCCATCGTCATCGTTGTTATCATCATCACCCTAACCATTATCGTAGCTAACGACATCGTCGTCATCGTCGTATCACCTTCACCGCTCCATCGCAATTATCAACTCCAACATCATCACCATCACTACCCTTACAATCACATCATCGTCACCAATACCTTAACCCTAATCACCCGCATCACCGTCTCCTGGTCATCACCATCCTCCATATCATCGTCCTCGTCATCGTCACCATCCCCAACATCATGATTGTCAATATTACCCTCACCCCTATCATCCCCATCTATGTAATCATCCTCATCTCATTATCCACATCATCATCAATCGACACCAGAGGTACCCTCGTGGTATATCGATTGATGGAGTCCGAGGGTCGCTACCCCAGAGGTATGTCGGTTGATGATGTCCACTGACCAGCGCATGAGTTATGAGGATTAGATCGAGTAGCCTACCCTTGCCCATACGTCAAAAAGTTGTCCTCATTTGCATTCATATAGATTGTCTAGTAACAGCGTACTTATGTATTTTCAAATATATTGCATGTTTACTGTATTCAATTGGCTTGCTTCTATGTATCTTGTTATGTCCCTCTGAGGACCTGGTCCCTTGCCAGGTATAGACGACCATGAGTACCACAGGAGTACGGACCAGACCTGACGCTCTACCTTCTGCCGATGAGACCTTACCCACTGAGCATCGCTGATTATCTCTAGCGATGGATCTTATAGCTGACACTCTATGTCATCACTTTATTTTTATTGATGATTTACTCTCCTCTCGTATTTAGTTGATATAGTCATTGGTAGTGGATTTGTCTCCACTCGACTATCATTGTTGGATTATCCAGACACTTTATTCTAGTTTAGTGATATCTTTTTTGTGGCTTATTGTGTGAATGAGATTAGTATTGTCTGTGACTGTTGATAATATATATACCACATGTAAGTTTTTATTCATATTATAGCGTACGTGTGTATATTGGTATCCATATATTGGAGTTGCCATATACACACGGCTGGCATGCTTATATGTCCTAGTCCTACGTATTTTGGGACTGGGGCATGACATATTTTTGTGGTGGCCCAAGCAGGTCGAGAATATATTGTCTCGGTTACGTAACTGTACCGAGCAAGCCTGCACTAGGATTAGAGTATAGGATCTCATCCACAAGTGACTATGACTCATCTTCCTTCCCATCTGTTCTATCTAAATAATCGCATCTTGCTTGATTCCTGTGCTTCCCAAATAGTTTCTTGAGTATAGCCTCCCCCTAGAACATAGGAACCCTTGATGTTAGAATAATAATTAGGGTAATAATCCTACCAAGAATACAACTAGAGTATTGACACGTCACTAAGTTTAGTGTGCCTAGTGAGCCCTAGCATCCCTTATCTATAGATTGGTCTACAATTACCCCTTGAGATATTTATGAAGACTTGAGCATAGTATAAATACTGCTAGAGTTAATTAGAAATTTAACCATATTGTTGACCCTAGTATTAAGGGACCACTAGGAATCCAAGGTTGAATATTAGGACCAAACCTAACTTGTATGGTGAGATAGTATTATAGAACTATATATTTTTTATCATTGTCTTAGTATTAGCGGACAGTACTCTAGGAAGCCATGAGGAATAAAATAATATTTTCTAGATCATACTCCGAACACAGAGATTAGCATACCACATCTCCTTAGAAAACCATGATATTATCTAGAGCCTTCTATTTAAAATTCAATCTTTTTCCCCTGAAAATTTTGTGCTCGCTATTTGTGCGACGACTATGTTGTTCTTCCCTTCTCTCAACTCGTGCCACCTAACCCTTCCATAATTTCTAGTAACACTTGTTCCATGAGCACTATGATTAAGACTTAATATGACCAATACCTTTATAATGCAATAGGATACCCTAATAAGTACCAAGATCCTTACTCATAAACCTTAGCAAGAGCCTCTACTGTATCCTTAAGACAGTACAATATTAGGAAATTCTTTTAAGTTGGGTAGTATGCCTCATAGCATAGTATCATATAGTCCTATTGACCCATTGATGTAGTATAATGGAATGACATCAACTTTAGACTTGCAGTAGAGGTTAGTGTTTATTCAGACTGTAGAAATTAGAGGTCCATACCCCTATGTGGTCGACCAACAACTTAGACAAGGAGCTAGTATGATAACTGTAGAGACTGTAGAGTCTCACCTCCTTGTGAACTTGAATTAGTTTGCACCTTCTCTCATCATAATCTAGCGTACTGATATTTTTTTGTACTATCTCGACCTATGCTGCTATTTTATAGCCTAGTTTTGTAAGCTTATTTTTTTATCAAGCTTGATCATGATATTGTATTATTGGGGACGCCTACTAGTACATTGTCTAATCAGAATCTGTGTATTAAGGTCTAGCTAACCTTAGTACATTTGGTTCACACTTCGTAATACTATTTTACATGGATTGAAACATATAGTTGACTAGTGGATGAATATGCTTGCCCTCTAGATATGTCTGAGCATATTGTATCGGTTACATAACTGTACTGATATAAGAAACTACCAAATATGATTTTAATCCATAACTGCCTTGACAATTCTCATTGGAATTCTTTAAAATGCCTTGATCCCCATACTTCTATCCTATGACCACCCTTGAACTCTTTATTATTGCTTTTCGTCTTCCCTTATTCCGGAAAGACGAACGCTCGTGCCGAGTATAAGTTGATACACTGATAAGTACTAGATATACCCCATAGGCTAATCATATGACTAGGTGATTCTCTTTTATAATTGATTAAGGACATATCATAGGTAATATATTTGGTATTAAACCCTTGAGGATTAGATAACATTATTAAATAATTTGAGGCATAGCTTTCTTAGATATATAGCCTTAGATAATATATGGGTAAATTCTAAGTTGGGTAGAAACCGCATGTTAAAACTTGAGGAGAAATTTTTAGACTGTGACCAAGTGAGATTAGATAGAGAGAAACCATACCTTGTTTTAATTTCGATGACGAAATTATTTTAAGTTAGGTAGATTGTAAACCCCCTCACCCAAAATTAGGCCTACTTGACTTAGAAAGAGAAATTAGGGTTAGTTGAACCCAAATAGAAATAGAACATGGTATTTATCTAATTTCATAATATTTATGTCACATAGTGCACCTTACCGTTGCTTCGATAATTAGAGCACTACACTAGCCATTGTATTCCTACAAATTTTACAACATCATCCTGGACATGCCCGCCTACTATTCTGACCCTTGTGCAACTTATAATATTGCTCTCTGGTGCAATATTTTAGCCACACAATAAACGTTGCGGACGTTATTTCTTAATTCGATATAAACCCCAATTTTGTACCCTTGTGCGCCCCAATCGAAATTGGAGACACAATCTTGACCGTTTTGTGCAAACCAAATTTTATTAATATTCTATACTGTACCCTCTACGTCACTACCCTTGTGCCCTACCTAATTTAATCCCATGTACTCCTAATTAATTCCAAAATATTGTGCGTGTTCGATTTAATTAATTAAATCTAATTTTCTGCCTTTGTGCAATTTTCCAATTATTGGGGGACTTTTATGCAAAAATATATTGAGGTGTCCCTACCATTGGACAATTCATGAAGAAACCCAGTTTTCCCCTTCACATAGATTTTTTTGTAATTTTTGGGATGTGCAACGCACGCACATTGCCCCGTATATTTAAACCTATCCTTGTAATTAAATAATGCAAATTGTAGCCTCCCCACATTCTCATGCAAGCCCAAGGCCCATCACAAAGAGAGTTGACCAAGCCCACATTGTCCTAGGTCAAACCCCAAAACCCAAATTTCATGTATTTAAACAACTCTTCTTTCCCTTTCTTTATTCTTTATTTTTTTCCTAAACCTAACCTTAACCAGCCGACCCCCATCACCCGTACAATGCATCTCCTTCTTCACCCGCCTGATGTCCCCGCCGGCCGGAGCGTTCCCCCAACCGCCGACCGGGCCCAGACTCCCTTGCCCCTCGACTACATCGTCATCATCCCCTCCATGTTTCCTCCTCCGCCACCGCTTCTTCTGCCATCAGTCGACCTCCACCCACGTCGGAGTTGAACCGCCAGCCGCCGGAGTGGTCGACCTTTCCTTCCTCGACTCCACCTCCTATTCCTTCCCTTCCCGGCTCAACCTCCCCTGGCCGAAATCCGGCGAGCAGCCATTACCAGCATCCCTAACACCATCATCACCTCCCCTCTTCCTGATCGACTTCTCCCCCTCATCTCCTTCCCCGATCTCCTCCACCACTTCCTTCTGGCCTGTCCACCCTCGCCTGGGACACCCCTACGGCCACCTGAGCCGCTGGCCGGAGCAGCCTCCTCCTTGGCCGCCTGAGCTCCTCTGGCAGACACCCTCATCATCATCAACTCACCATCTTCCATTATCATCATCTTCATTATCACACATAATCCCCATCATAATCATCCATCAACTCATCACCACCTCCACTATCCTTCACCATTATCATCTTCACCATCATAGTCGTCGTCATTATCATCATCTTCACCATCACCATGACTCGCCGGAGAAGCCCCCTGGCCGGACTTCGGCAGTCCACCACCCACCACCACCATCATCATCATCTCGATTCATCATCATCGTCATCATCATCACATCCCATCGTCATCGTCGTTATCATCATCACCCTAACCATCATCGCATCCCATCATCATCATCATCGTCGTTATCATCATCATTGACATCCTCCTCACCTTATCACCATGATCAGTATCACCCTTAACCATCACCCTTAGCAGTCTCAATCATCATCACCCTCATCCCCACCGACATCATAAACTGTCATCCTTGCCAAACAGCCTGTAGCAGTCACCCTGATTCCCGTGCCTGTGCACGCTGACCCGAGGATATTGGATAGATTCTACGCGACTTTCGGAGCAAGATATTGGGACTACATAGCTTCTTGCCAGGCAAGTATATATTATCAAATTATTTACAGTACTTTTGCATGATATCTATAATTCTGTATGTTTATTTCATTCTGTATATTTATTGCATATGTAGTTTCGTGCATTCATTACTATATATTAGATATGTTGACACACACTTGACACCTAGTATCATGAAAGGATAATCATTAGGCGTATGGGCCTTAACCACTCTGGTAAACCGTAGTAACTAGCATGCACTATGGTGGTCGTGTCCGATAGTCGCTACCCCCGAGGTATGTCGATTGATGGAGTCCGAGGGTCGCTACCCCAGAGGTATGTCGGTTGATGATGTCCACTAACGAGCGCATGAGTTATGAGGATTAGATCGAGTAGCCTACCCTTGCCCATACGTCGAAAAGTTGTTCTCATTTGCATTCATATAGATTGTCTAGTAACAGCGTACTTATGTATTTTCAAATATATTGCATGTTTACTGTATTCAATTGGCTTGCTTCTATGTATCTTGTTATGTCCCTCTGAGGACCTGGTCCCTTGCCAGGTATAGACGACCATGAGTACCGCAGGAGTACGAACCAGACCTGACGCTCTACCTTCTGCCGATGAGACCTTACCCACTGAGCATCGCTGATTATCTCTAGCGATGGATCTTATAGCTGACACTCTATGTCATCACTTTATTTTTATTGATGATTTACTCTCCTCTCGTATTTAGTTGATATAGTCATTGGTAGTGGATTTGTCTCCACCTGACTCTCATTGTTGGATTATCCAGACACTTTATTCTAGTTTAGTGATATCTTTTTTTGTGGCTTATTGTATGGATGAGATTAGTATTGTCTGTGACTGTTGATAATATATATACCACATGTGAGTTTTTATTCATATTACAGCGTACGTGTGTATATTGGTATCTATATATTGGAGTTTCCATATATACACGGTTGGCATGCTTACGTGTCCTAGTCCTACGTATTTTGGGACTGGGGCGTGACACCCCCCCTCCCCCCCCCCCCCCCCGCGGACGAGTTCCTCCGACCCGCTCTCTCAATCTCCCTCTCTCTTCTATGCATATATCACAACGACCAAACCCTAACCCTAGAGCCTTCTCCTCCTCCCTCTCCCCACCACCACCGTGCCGACCCCAAGTCGTCGCCGCCGCTGTACGCCATATCGCCGAAGAACCATTCGTCGTCGTCCTCGCCAACGTGCGCGCTGCATAATTTGAACAGCAACGTACCCCTGTTCAGGACCCGATTTTTGTCACCTCGCTCGACCAAACTCAACCCCGTCTTCACTGGTATGATCCTCACATATTCTCCTTCAATACCTGTATGATAGTTGACCTCAAACAGCACGTAACCCTAGGCAAAAATAGCGTACAAGTTGACGAAAAAAGACCACTTTTTGGGTATCGCAGAAAACTATGGTGACCACCTATGTTCCCGGATTCGTATCTCTTACCACAGTGATCCCAATTTGATTTTTCTTTTTGATATGCAGAGACCACTTGACCTAGTTTAATTTCTATTAATTATATTAATATGTTAACTGTTGTATGTAGAATTAAATTCGTTGGAAAACCCCAAAAACCTACTTTTTCTAGATTTCCAAAAATTACGAAACGGAGTGCGCCCCACCAAACGGGACCGTCCCGTCATATACCAAGTATACCAAAAGGTGTGCATAGTGTACCCGGACACGTGAGATTTTACAAAAACTGATTCGGACGCGTGTGCGCATTAGAATCAGCCCGTATCTGCGGACAATCTCCGTGTCGCAACTTTTGCGAAAGCCGTGCGCATTTTGTGCACGCTCGTCAGATTGCGACGAAACTTGGGCCTCTGGACTCATGGTATCGTGCTGGTCCTGTGACCCAATTTTTACGTAATTCTGAGATAGTTGACCAAGTCGCCAATTGACGGGCCCCGCCGTTGACTTTTTGGGCGAATTTGTGTTCGGCTCACCGGAATCCAAAATTGGAAGTACCGTTGAGTTCATGCTGGCATTTAGAGTTTTTTGACCTATAATTTGTCATATTTAGAGACCTTTACCCTTGGCATACTTTTTGGTGCAAAGTGGGCCACACGTGGACCCCACTTTGACCCGAAATTACCGTTTTGCCCCTGTGTTTAAATTGGACGAAAGGGAAGTGCTTTCTAGCTATTTTGCTTATTCTGGGAACGTTGGTGATATCTATTTCAGCATCCGGAGATATTTGTTCTGAGGCCATAGCTTCTGGTCCTGTGTGTTGGACATCTAGACGTTACATTTTGCAGCTTCTTGCCAGGCAAGTATACCTTGCCATTGTACTGTTATTCATATTCCATATGTTGCATGCATCTTTATTTTCTGTCTTTAGTTTATATATTTTAACTGTTATATAAAATGCACACGACGGTGTCGTCGCGGTATGTTTTTATTTATGTATTTGCATTGACCTTGTTTATGAGACTACCCCATTTTTATGTAGCATTATTAGGTTTCATTTGAATGTGACACATTTTTACACGAGTTGTGAGTCTCATATAGATCATGGTCGTACGTATTGACTGATCATCGGTACGTGTGGGCCGTTCGTTAGGGATAACTGCTGATAGAAACTTTGTATGCTAGAAGACTTAGCAGTTATTAGAGGTCCATGGACATAGCCTATTGTAGTACGGTGGTCTAATTCTTGTCCTTGTTTGGTTGCAGGATTGGGCTAGGGTACTAAAGATAGGCTATGAACCAAATCATGTCATGGATGTGACATGCTTAGTGCATGGGGTGGGGAGAACAACAAGTACCGTATTTGGGCTCCTTTGCACTTTTTTCTTCTGTAACCCGGAAGCTCCGCTGGAGATACGGGCGGTAATGACCCCTATACAATTGGCGGCCTCTGCCGTTCAAAAGACGGTATGCTTTGAGGCTCCTGATTCTCCGAGAGAGTCATGCCAATCCTATTTATGGCTAGATAGTCCACTTGTTAGAACGTTGTTCTCAAACTACATTCACTTAGACGGTTAGGCGACCCATTGGATATTTATTTCAGTACTTTATTGGCATGCTTCTATGTATCTTGTTATGTCCCTCTGAGGACCTGGCCCTTCCAGGTGTCGCTGTTTTTGAGTTTTTGCAGGAGCGCAGATTCGGATGGTTACATATGTTTCGAGGATGTCTTCTCTTCGAGCCCCGTGGTCGTTAGCTGGTATTCTTATATTGTGTTTATTGTGTTATACTTTTCCATTCGAGTTGGTAGTGGATTTGTTTCCATCCAACTATCATCCTTAGATACTTATATTGAGATCTAGTTTCATGGATACTGGTTATTTATTTATATTTGATTTTTGTGGATGAGATTTAGATTATACCCTGTGACTTGTGACATATGTTTATACCACTTGTGGATTTGATATTCATATTACAGCGTACATATGGGTTTGGTTTCCACATATTGGAGTTGCCATATCCATGCGGCTGGCATGCTTACGTGTCCTAGTCCTACGTACTTTTGGAACTGGGGCGTGACAGCAAGCACGCAAAAATTTAGGATCGTGGTATCAACTCTCTAAGTGACGTTACATGACTCCGCGTACGGCGTCAACACCCGAATCTTGTTCGGACGCTAAGCAACGTCTCACGATCCTAGGTTAAACAGGTACAATACAGAAGTATATATATAGAAAGAACACAAGCAAATAATATATCAGGATCTCTGCAAGTTTGTAAGGTACACTTGCCTAGGCTCTGAACTCCGTTAGTTGCTCCTATAACAATGGAATCTCCTGGTACACCTCTGGATGCTGAAACAAATATCACCATTGCTCTCAAAAAATTTGAAATAGCTAGGATTAACTACCCATAAGTCCAATTTGGATACAGGGATATAATTGACAGTTTCTGGTCAAAGCGGGGTCCACATATGGCCCACTTTGCACACAAAAATATGCCAAAGATAAAGTCTCCAAATTCGTCAAACTTAGTGTCTATGAGTCCAGAACGATGATACGAACCCAACGGAACGTCCAGAACTGGATTCCGATGAGCCGGTTACGAAATCGTCTGTCAAGTAGAACCACGAGGCCCACGAAATGGTGTTTCGCCAATGTTCTCAGAATCGAACCAAACTTGGGTCACAAGACCAGTATAACGCTGCGAATCCGTTGGTGCAAGTTTCGTTGTTAAACAACAAGCACACACAAAATTATGATGAGTGTCAGAACAGGCCGATACAGTATTTTTTTACGGATACGCGTTGATTCCGGTGTGTACGCACATCCAAATCAAGTTCCACAAAATCTCACACGTCCGCGTTGACGATACGCGCCTTTCGGTAAAATTCTCACAGGACGAAGTCATCTCGTTTGGCGTGACGTACCCCGTTTCAAGAAAATTTCATTTTAAAAAACCAAGTTTTTGACAGAATTGAACAGCAAATAAATCACAACATACATCGAATTAAAATAAACTAATTAAAGAGATTAAAACTTTTTTATGTTATCTAAATTAATGTTCAAGCAGAATTTAAAAATCATGTGCCATTATGAAGATAACAGGACTCAAACAGGAGCACTTGGAATAGTTTCTGTTCCTAAAAATAAGTCATTTTTTCTGTTTTGTATTGCAATTTACGATCGACACAGGACACGATACACTAAACTAATTATACAGAGTTCAGAGGGGTCATGTGCTCTTCGCATAGGACTCGACGGTTCACTGTTAGGTCTATTGTGGAGGGAGATATAGGGGAGAGAATTTGAGTACCTCGTTACTGCTGCTGCTAGTCTTGACTTCGGCAGCTGTTCGCGGCAGTGGAGCGCGACGGTCCGGCGATCGACGGCGGTCGGCGATGGTCGGGGTGGTAGAGGAAATGATGGTGGTCGGGTAGGCTGGGGTTTATATAGGGTGAAGGGGGGAGGTTACAAGAAGAGGAATAGTGGGGGTCGGCCATTGATGGGGAGGGGAATCGGAGGGGACGCGGTCGGGGGCTGCAGGGGGTTTCAAAATGTAAAGGGTTGCGGGTTATCGGATACGGGTACGGGTTTGGGTCCGTTTGGTTTGGGTTGGTATGGGTTTAATTATTAACCATATATATATATATATATATATATATATATATATATATTATATATATATATATATATATATATATATATATATATATATATGGCCATCTAAAAATAGTTTTGGACCTCAATAAAATCAAGAAATTATTTATAATACTTTAATATTTGTTTTACACCCAAAAATATATTTTCTACACTATATTAATAATTAATTAAATACACATAATTATAAATCCATGAATATTATTATTATAAATGACTAAAATACAGAAAAAAATCTCCTTTAATCTCAGTAATTATAAATAATAAAATTTAAATTTAATTTCTAAAATTTTGGGTGTTTACACTCAAGAGTCAATACACTGTCATAGCCCAACTAACCACAATCACTCCCAAGTTATACTATAAGATACACATAAAGATACATCTATTAAATATATGACATAGACACACATAGGCATATACTTATATACAATTTATGATATATTGATCAAGTAAGTATATATACATAGTATAACACTAATATTCATTTCCCTAAATAGCTTGAGTGCACCATGTCAATATACATAAGGTGTCATGATACACTATCTAATTAAAACACCAAAACTCCCAAATTTTCCTCAACAATCATCCCTACCTAACAATTGCATATAATAGTAGCTATTAAAACTAGTTACCATAGGTATTAATGAAGATTGCACAAAATCACCCAAAATAAGTCTCGTATCACATCGTATCATAAAATACCATGATACGCTCTACTCGTGTCCAATCATGGACACGTACCTAGTCCCACAATTCTGATCCAAGTCTAATATAACAAAAATGGTGTCATAACACATACTTGATGTGTCCACCTCGTAATTCCCCCAAAATAGAAACAAAAACCTATGTAGAAAATACAATATACTACCAAATAGCCTAAAAATTGTTCCTATAGGTAGTCCTATGTCATTGGGGTATTCCTAAGAGTCAAATGCATGATTTGGAAATTACAATAAGAAGAAATTCAAAAATTACCAATTGGGCGATGGATTCCCAATAAAAACTCAAGTGGACACGATCCGGACACGATCTCTTCACCAATGATCCTCCTCTTTGTGCTTATTGCTTCTCCAAGCTCCAAAAATTCTTTAGGAATAAAAAATAAGGGGAAATTGAAGTAAAATGAGAGAGAAATTGATGGAGGGAATTGTGGAAAAATTGGGGATCTTAAAATGAATGAACAATTGAGAGAAGAGAGAGAGAGAGAGAGAAAGAGACCCTCTATATGTGGCCGGCCCCTTCTTTCCCCTTCTCCAAGCAATTGACAATGACAACTATGTCCCTACATGCTAATATGAGAAATAATTAGGAAAGGGGTATTTTGGGAAGTCTCTAACTAATTACAATTAAACTAATTCTCCTTAGTTAATTAGTGGGAATGGATTCATTGGGCCTAGTCTATGATGGCTCACTAAATGTCATGATAAGTCTAATTTAGATCCACTAATGTCAAGTCGAATTAAAAAGGCTAGCCCCTAACTAAATTAAATGCTACAAGTCTCTAATTAAATATATGGCACTCTAATAATTAAATAACTAATACAAGAATCGAATAAATATTCATGGTCCACTAATATTAATATTATATTCCTAAAATTAAATAACTAGGTCAAATTATCAAATTATCCCTAGCTAGAAAAGTGGGGGTGACAGGACTAGTATAGACTATAAATCAAGCAATCACGACCAATCATGCCATATGACTTGTTATTATTAGCTAACTAGGGCTATCACAATCCTAGTTACTAACACATGCAGTTTGAGATTCCTTACAGCCACATGCCCGACAGACTATCCGGGTTATCCAGATGAACGGGTAATATAGGTTTATCATGTATAATTATTTTCTTATCTTTTTTGGTAGTGCAAAACTCGTCGGTGTGCTGGAAGTGTGCCCCTCACGACGGAGAGCTCCAAATCCATCAGGTGTCGTTGGGATACCGGGATTGCATGTAGCCAAAAAATATCTTTAGAGGCTTTCTAGATTATTATTCTAGGTATTTGTAAGATCCCTAATCCTGAAAACCCTAATTTTATTTATTCATTAAAATATTGATTATTTGTACATCTAGAGGTTTTATAGAGCCATTATAAATTTTCCCAAATTTATTTTATGTAGAAAACCCTTTGACAGTTGTGTCATGACCCGCACTCGGAAAATCGGGCATGAGTCGTGGGTATGTCCAGCCTACGCCGCAGCATCGGCGGTAGAACGCTGTCTAGGTCAACTAACTAAATAATAATCTCACACAAAAATCGGCCATGACCTCTCCAAAAGGAGGGCAACCACACAAACAATATAAACCTGTCAAGATCTCAACTCCAAACGGAGGAGCAAATATCACAATGATAATCATAATATACTCAATCCGAAATCTAAGCACGATAAGATAACACAGAGAACTAACAACTATAAAGTCTAACCAACAACAACTACTACAACAACTACAACATCAATAGTAATACATCATCCAAAATAATATACAATACAAGGTCTCAATCCAAAACCGGAGACAAATCCGGTGCTAAAAGCTAAAAAAAATAACAACAAAGTCTCAGTGATCCCGGCTACCAATCCGGAAATCACCCCTAAGCTAGAGGGTCCCTGTCTGCACCATCGACAGGCTCAGGTCCATAAAACGTCGGACACCACTCCTCCGGATACTCTGAAAAATATGTCCAGTCAGGACTGGAGCAAGTACATCTCTAACAACAGTTCCATTTAAATGATAAAAACTATAAAACAGTTATAGCAAGTAGCAAGAAGAATGAAGCAAGTATGAAACAAGAAAATATGTATAACTGGTGCATAAAGGTAAAGATGCATGGATATCAGAGCAAGATAGTAATAACTGCAAGATACAAAAAATCTACACTAAGAGTAAGTCTGTGCACATGAACGTGTAGTGAGTCTAGCATGAAAAATATGTAGTGAGTCAAGTCCAGAAACATGTAAGTGAGACAAGTCAAGAAATGCATGAGAGTCCAGACTATAAAGAATGAACTCGGTGTCTTTGAAATACTTGTTTCGACATGTAAACGGCTAGGGGTAAGTACGGCTCACCGCGCACTGGGTGCGCGGCTGCTATCATTCCATATTAGACCAGAGGGAGTGATGCCTGATGATTTCAGATGGGAATGTTTACATGTCTACTCGAGTATTTCTCCGCCCCGACTAATACAAGTGGATCCAAGACCCGACACGCAAATCAAGATGAGTCCAGCCTGAACATGAATGATGCCTGTAGGTGATGCCAGTAGTGATTCCAGAATAGAGGCCAGAAACATGAAATATACGTGTCGCAAGTAAATAAATCCAGAAATATCAATCAGTATCCCGTGTTGTGCCAGAATAATCAGATGATACTATACTAGAAGCTGAATCATAATAATCATCAAATAATAAAAACTATCAGAGAATGTACTCGCCTGACGTCCTGAGCAACTGACGATTCGAACTGGTGTCGCAAGGACCTAATGCCAAAAGCAAGATTAAATAGGGTTTCTAATGTGTTAAACAGACAAAAAATAACTAAAAATAGGCTTCTAGGGTCGTTCTAGGTCAAACGGGTCAAACCGGTGAAATCTGGGTCAAAAAGTCAACTCTGGGTCCAAAAAGTCAACTCTGGGTCAAAACTAGGTCAAAAGTTGACTTTTGCGGTAAACCGAGTCAACTACGGTCAAGTCTGGGTCAAACTAGGGTGCTCCTGAAATTCTAGGTCAAACCGAGGTCATTAAGCTAGAAAACTCTCAAACTCGCCTCCTAGAGATACCGGGATACCCTCGGTATCCGATACCTCAACCTACGCTATATATCCCGCCTAAACCTGCTAAAACCTATGCTAGCACGCGCAAATATATACACATAAGAATATAAAAATCACTCAAATATAATTCCTAGGCTATTGCTCAAAAACCCCGCTCGAAACCCAATACCTTGGTTATCTTAAGGTATTGAAATACCTCGGTATCTCAAGGTATTGAGATACCGCTCTAAACTCAACCCGACTACCCCTCTAGCTAACTAACTATGCATAAACATATATATCTAGCTATAATCTAGGCTAAAATATAGATATCTAATACATATAGGCATATACCTAGGTATCTACACCCAATACCTTACCTTACCTTAACTTACCCTCGAATATATATATATACCTAGATATCTAACTATCTATCTAGCTATGTATATATCTATATATATATCTATGCATATAGATATGGATATCTAACTATCTATCTAATATTTAGCTATCTATCAATCTATCTATCTATCTAAACATTTACCTATCTATGTTTATGTCTATCTATCAATCTAAGTATCTAACTATCTATCTAATATTTACCTATCTAGTTATCTATCTAACTATCTAACTAGCTATCTATATCTAGTATTTACCTATCTAACTATCTATCTAATTACCTATCTATTAATCTACCTATTTATTATATATCTCACAACACACATATACCTTATCTTATCTATCTATCAATCTAATCTATTTATCTATTTATCTTAGTTAACTATCTAACTATCTAGTTATCTATCCATAGATAGATCTATCTATAATACTATCTATCTATCTATTCTAGTAACATATCTACTTCTCTAATTATCTACATATCTATCTATAGTTATATCTATCTATCCATCTTATATCTATCTATATAGATAAACATATATCTATATCTCTCTCTCTCACTCGCTACACGCCAATGCAATATGCTGCTAGCTGTTGCTGCGGCTTAAAACTGCTATTGCTACTGCTTTTTACTGCTGCTGCTGCTGCTTTTCTGCTGTGCTGCTGCTGCGCTCGAGCGAGCTGCTGCCGCGGCGCCTGCAGTGCCTGCTGCTGCGCTCGAGCGAGCTGCTGCCGCAGCGCTGCTGCGCTCGAGCGAGCTGCTGCCGCGGCGGCTGCAGCGCCCTGCTGGCTGCTGCAGCGGCTGTTCTGCTGCGCTGCTCGCCGCGCTGCACGCTGCAACGGCCTCCCCGCTGTGCTGCTCTGCTGTGCACCCCTCTGCACAGCCGCCTCGACAACCCCACAAGCACACGCACACACACAAACACAATCACACACACAGACACACACACCTATATACATATATATATATATACAACTATATATATACACACACACTCAAACATATATATATATACCCTCACACACACTCAC
Organism: Iris macrosiphon; assembly: GCA_036927795.1. Taxonomy (NCBI): domain Eukaryota; kingdom Viridiplantae; phylum Streptophyta; class Magnoliopsida; order Asparagales; family Iridaceae; genus Iris; species Iris macrosiphon. The sequence goes on from JAYESA010000268.1 coordinate 163,488, forward strand.
TCTCACACACCCTCACACACACTCTCTCACACACTAGCACACATTCTCATAAACACACAACCACACACACAAACACTCCTACATATATATATAAATATATATACATATATACACACAAACTCAAACTCATATACATATATATCTATATCTAAACACTCACACACACACTCACCTACACACTCTAACACCAACACACTCACACAAGCACTCACAAACACACTCACACAAGCACCCACTAACACACTCACAAACACATAAAAACACACATATAAATATAAAATATATATATAGAAGCACACACAAATATATATATATAAACACAACACGCCACAACGCACAACGCTCACAACGCTCACAACGCTCACCAACGCGCGCCCAACGACCCCGACACGCACAAACACCTATAAATATATAAAATATAACTCGAAAATTCTAGCACATACTACCCGATGCTAACCCAACGCGCGCACAAGCCCGAAACTAGAAAATCATGCCGAAATGGCCGTTCGGTCATTTCGACGAACACGTGGTGCGCGGTTCGGAAAACCTCCTGAAACGCACACCAAACAAACTCGGAATCGGCCCAAAATTTATCCACGCGCTCTAAACGATGCCTAGATCCTAGAAAATGTGCTCCCGCGTTGATTCTAGGTCCGTGGCGGAAACGCGCACGCACTTAGAATCGGCGACGACGAAAAGCCCCAATTTCGCCCGAAACGCCCGTTTCTCCGCGACACGACTTCCCGTGTCCGAACGGAGATACGCACTCACCCTCTAGACACCCGACAACGTCTACCTAGGTCCGTCTAACTGAGGGCATCACCCAAAATTGGGCCAAATTCGGATTTCACCCGAAATTGACACAAAACCTAGTGTTAAAGTCTCCAAACACTACCCAACTAGTTCCAACTTCCTCCCACGGGTAGCCTAAGAGTCTAGGAAGGTTCTAAAATATTAATTACACTATAAAAGAGTAATTACAAGGGGAAATTTAGGGTTTACCTCTTGGGAGTTGGAATCCCAAGCCAAAATCTTAAAAATGCTCCAAATCCACCTCAACTAGCTTCCAAGCTCCCAAATCTAGCTCCAATACCAAATCTAAGCTCTACCCACCTAGGTTAGGAAAGAATGTAGGGTTAGGGTTCACAATCATGGAGAATAGAAGAAGAAAGAAGAGGAAAAGGATGCTTACTTGAAGTTGGGAAGAAGAAAGGATGAAGAATGAAGAAGAGAGGAAGAAGAAATGAAGAAGAAGAAAAAGAAAATGGAACAAAAGGGAAGGGGGCTGCTGTGAAGCACGGTCTGGGAGGGGTTTTTGGGGCCGGCCATGGTAAATATAAGGTTACACTAATCACCAAATGCCCAAAATGCCCTCCCAACTCTCGGTTTTGGGTTCTGGGTCCAAAAACACTCAAACTAACTCCAAATCTCTCCCACTAACCTTCTAAAAATATAATAAATATTCTAAAACCCAAAATAAGTCTCACAGGGGTGTGGGCTGGGTCGGACATGGGTCCACTAGGGTCTGACATGGGTCCAGGCTAGCCAAAATCCTAAAACAAACAATAAAAATATAATACAATCAATAATTAAATATAAATATAATTAAATATAAATAATCCACAATTAACTAAATTAAAAATAAAAAAAATATCCGGCTCTGGAAATGGGGTGGTGACAAGCCTATCCTCCTTAGAAAATTTTGTCCTCGAAATTTAAAGTCAATCACACTCCTCTAGGTCAAACCCCCAACAATCACAGTCAAGAAATTCTACCTAAACAACATGCAAGATCAGGGTCCTACTGGTCGTTTTATCACAGTCTCAATCAGGGTTACTACACTATCTACCACAGCACAAGAAAATCTAACAGGTACTAATGAAGCACACCACAGGAATGGAAAAGGACAGGAAGAAGAAACAAGAGACAGACCTGCTAACCCGACATTCGTAGCATCGGCCTCCTCGACCGTCAACGCATAAGCCCTGCCCTGCTGGGGTATATCCCTCTGCTGGTGCGGGGCATGATGCTGTGCCACAGATGGCCTAGCTCCAACTCTCTGATCCTGTGCTCCACCCAATGGAGGTGCAGTAGGGCAATCTCGCATCTGGTGAGCGGCGGATCCACAGAATAAACACACCTTCAGCCTCCTCCTACAAATATCCCAGGTGTGTCCTACCTTCCTGCAGTAGGCACAAGTGGGCACCCTCTGATCCTGACCCTGTTGCGCTGCCTTCTGCACATAGGGACGCTTAGCTGGTCCCGCACTACCACTGGCACTGCCTAAATCATCCCTGCCTCTCTTGGACTTGAGCTCCAAGTCATCCTCTGCTCTCTGAGCATCTCCTACTATCTGCTCAAAAGTCGTCTCGCGGTCGCTCCTGGTCAAAGACTTGACCGCCATAACCAAGCCCTTGCGAAACTTCCTCGCCTTAGCTGCCTCACTCAAGCCATCTACAAATCTGCCAAGACGGCAGAACTCCGCTGCGTACTCGTCCACTGTCATGCTCCCTTGGACGAGTGCCTTGAACTGGCTCTCCAAGGCACTGAGCGCCACATCTGGGAAAAACTTCTCCTTAAAAAGCCTCTTAAAAGCCTCCCAAGTAAGCCCTGGCGCCGCAATCCTCGTATCTGTGCGATACTATGTCAAGGCGAGGTCGAATATCTGACTGCCCGCTGCCTCTATCTGCATGCTGTCTGGAATCTGCGCCAGCCTGAAGATGCCCTCAATCTGCTCTATCCAGTCATCCGCGTACAGGATACCTTCTGTACCACGGAACTCCTTGGGCCGCATCCTCTGAAAGTCGATAATACTGCCTGGCCTCGGATGCTGAATCTGATCTGCCTGTGGCTGAATCTCTGCCACCCTATCTACTGCCGTCATGGCCACCTGGTGGGCGTTCTCAATGCCCAGCCTCATCACATCCACCTGACGGTGTTGCGTGTCCATCATCTCCCTGAAGAATGCAAACAACTGCGCGGCATCTACTGGAGCAGGAAGTGGTGGAGGAACCACCGGAACGACTGGGGTAGTCCTCGGATCGATAGGGGAAGGAGGATCCCCGAGAGAAGCAGATGCTCCCTCGACCGCAGGAGTGGTGAGTGGAGCGGTAGCAGCTGCCTGAATACGAGCTGGACGAGAGGTAGCAGACCTCTCAGTGGCAACTGCTGGGTAGTACGATGAGATCGTATCTTCGGAGGTATCCTGAACACAGATCAAAAGAAGTCAATACGGCGCAAGATACGATATCATCAAAGAAGGACAATAATATTTTAAAAGAAATCAATTTCAGAATAATTAGATCGTAATTGTTCCTAGTCGTGATTGAGTACACACTCATCCTAGATCCTAGATCCTATAGCAGGCTCGCAGCAGTACAACTAAGTTGTTGTACCACCACGACAGCGCACTAATTGCGAATCGAGACCTGCATGGGGCCGCCACCAAAAACGTGTCATGATCCGCACCCGGAAAATCGGGCATGAGTCGTGGGTACGTCCAACCTACGCCGCAGCATCGGCGGTAGAACGCTGTCTAGGTCAACTAACTAAATAATAATCTCATACAAAAATTGGCCATGACCTCTCCAAAAGGAGGGCAACCACACAAACAATATAAACCTGTCAAGATCTCAACTCCAAACGGAGGAGCAAATATCACAATGATAATCATAATATACTCAATCACGAATCTAAGCACGATAAGATAACACAGAGATCTAACAACTATAAAGTCTAACCAACAACAACTACTACAACAACCACAACATCAATAGTAATACATCATCCAAAATAATATACAATACAAGGTCTCAATCCAAAACCGGAGACAAATTCGGTGCTAAAAGCTAAAAAAAATAACAACAAAGTCTCAGTGATCCCGGCTACCAACCCGAAAATCACCCCTAAGCTAGAGGGTCCCTGTCTGCACCATCGACAGGCTCAGGTCCATAAAACGTCGGACACCACTCCTCCGGATACTCTGAAAAATATGTCCAATCAGGACTGGAGCAAGTACATCTCTAACAGCAGTTCCATTTAAATGATAAAAACTATAAAACAGTTATAGCAAGTAGCAAGAAGAATGAAGCAAGTATGAAACAAGAAAATATGTATAACTGGTGCATAAAGGTAAAGATGCATGGATATCAGAGCAAGATAGTAATAACTGCAAGATACAAGAAATCTACACTAAGAGTAAGTCTGTGCACATGAACGTGTAGTGAGTCTAGCATGAAAAACATGTAGTGAGTCAAGTCCAGAAACATGTAAGTGAGACAAGTCAAGAAATGCATGAGAGTCCAGACTATAAAGAATGAACTCGGTGTCTTTGAAATACTTGTTTCGACATGTAAACGGCTAGGGGTAAGTACGGCTCACCGTGCACTGGGTACGCGGCTGCTATCATTCCATATTAGACCAGAGGGAGTGATGCCTGATGATTCCAGATGGGAATGTTTACATGTCTACTCGAGTATTTTCCCGCCCCGACTAATACAAGTGGATCTAAGACCCGACACGCAAATCAAGATGAGTCCAGCCAGAACATGAATAATGCCTGTAGGTGATGCCAGTAGTGATTCCAGAATAGAGGCCAGAAACATGAAATATACGTGTCACAAGTAAATGAATCCAGAAATATCAATCAGTGTCCCGTGTTGTGCCAGAATAATCAGATGATACTATACTAGAAGCTGAATCATAATAATTATCAAATAATGAAAACTATCAGAGAATGTACTCGCCTGACGTCCTGAGCAACTGGCGATCCGAACTGGTGTCGCAAGGACCTAATGCCAAAAGCAAGATTAAACAGGGTTTCTAATGAGTTAAACAGACATAAAATAACTAAAAATAGGCTTCTAGGGTCGTTCTAGGTCAAACGGATCAAACCGGTGAAATCTGGATCAAAAAGTCAACTCTGGGTCCAAAAAGTCAACTCTGGGTCAAAACTAGGTCAAAAGTTGACTTTGGCGGTCAACCGAGTCAACTACGGTCAAGTCTGGGTCAAACTAGGGTGCTCCTGAAATTCTAGGTCAAACCGAGGTCATTAAGCTAGAAAACTCTCAAACTCGCCTCCTAGAGATACCGGGATACCCTCGGTATCCGATACCTCAACCTACGCTATATACCCCGTCTAAACCCGCTAAAACCTATCCTAGCACGCGTAAATATATACACATAAGCATATAAAAATCACTCAAATACAATTCCTAGGCTATTGCTCAAAAACCCCGCTCGAAACCCAATACCTTGGTTATCTTAAGGTATTGAAATACCTCGGTATCTCAAGGTACCCGCTCTAAACTCAACCCGACTACCCCTCTAGCTAACTAACTATGTATAAACATATATATCTAGCTATAATCTAGGCTAAAATATAGATATCTAATACATATAGGCATATACCTAGGTATCTACACCCAATACCTTACCTTACCTTACCTTACCCTCAAATATATATATATCTATACCTAGATATCTAACTATCTATCTAGCTATATATATATATATATATATATATATATATATATATATATATATATATATATATGGATATCTAACTATCTATCTAATATTTAGCTATCTATCAATCTATCTATCTATCTAAACATTTACCTATCTATGTTTATGTCTATCTATCAATCTAAGTATCTAACTATCTATCTAATATTTACCTATCTAGTTATCTATCTAACTATATAACTAGCTATCTATATCTAGTATTTACCTATCTAACTATCTATCTAATTACCTATCTATTAATCTACCTATTTATTATATATCTCACAACACACATATACCTTATCTTATCTATCTATCAATCTAATCTATTTATCTATTTATCTTAGTTAACTATCTAACTATCTAGTTATCTATCCATAGATAGATCTATCTATAATACTATCTATCTATCTATTCTAGTAACATATCTACTTCTCAAATTATCTACATATCTATCTATAGTTATATCTATCTATCCATCTTATATCTATCTATATAGATAAACATATATCTATATCTCTCTCTCTCACTCGCTACACGCCAATGCAATATGCTGCTAGCTGTTGCTGCGGCTTAAAACTGCTGTTGCTACTGCTTTTTACTGCTGCTGCTGCTGCTTTTCTGCTGTGCTGCTGCTGCTTGCGCTCGAGCGAGCTGCTGCTGCGCTCGAGCGAACTGCTGCCGCGGCGCTGCCGCGGCGCCTGCAACGCCTGCTGCTGCTGCTGCGCTCGAGCGAGCTGCTGCCGCGGCGCCTGCAGTGCCTGCTGCTGCTGCGCTCGAGCGAGCTGCTGTCGCGGCGCTGCTTGCGCTCGAGCGAGCTGCTGCCGCGGCGGCTGCAGCGCCCTGCTGGCTGCTGCAGCGGCTGTTCTGCTGCGCTGCTCGCCGTGCTGCACGCTGCAACGGCCGCCCCGCTGTGCTGCTCTGCTGTGCACCCCGCTGCACAGCCGCCTCGACAACCCCACAAGCACACGCACACACACAAACACAATCACACACACAGACACACACACCTATATATATATATATATATATATACAACTATATATATACACACACACTCAAACATATATATATATACCTTCACACACACTCACTCTCACACACCCTCACACACACTCTCTCACACACTAGCACACATTCTCATAAACACACAACCACACACACAAACACTCCTACATATATATATATAAATATATATACATATATACACACAAACTCAAACTCATATACATATATATCTATATCTAAATACTCACTCACACTCACACACACACTCACCTACACACTCTAACACCAACACACTCACACAAGCACTCACTAACACACTCACACAAGCACCCACTAACACACTCACAAACACATAAAAACACACATATAAATATAAAATATATATATAGAAGCACACACAAATATATATATATATATATATATATATAAACATAATACGCCACAACGCACAACGCTCACCAACGCGCGTCCAACGACCCCGACACGCACAAACACCTATAAATATATAAAATATAACTCAAAAATTCTAGCACACACTACCCGATGCTAACCCAACGCGCGCACAAGCCCGAAACTAGAAAACCATGCAGAAATGGCCGTTCGGTCATTTCGACGAACACGTGGTGCGCGGTTCGGAAAACCTCCTGAAACGCACACCAAACGAACTCGGAATCGGCCCAAAATTTACCCACGCACTCTAAACGATGCCTAGATCCTAGAAAATGTACTCCCGCGTCGATTCTAGGTCCGTGGCGAAAATGCGTATGCACTTAGAATCGGCGACGACGAAAAGCCCCAATTTCGCCCGAAATGTCCGTTTCTTCGCGACACGACTTCCCGTGTCCGAACAGAGACACGCACTCACCCTCTAGACACCCGACAATGTCTACCTAGGTCCGTCTAACCTAGGGCATCACCCAAAATTGGGCCAAATTCGGATTTCATCCGAAATTGACACAAAACCTAGTGTTAAAGTCTCCAAACACTACCCAACTAATTCCAACTTCCTCCCACGGGTAGCCTAAGGGTCTAGGAAGGTTCTAAAATATTAATTACACTATAAAAGAGTAATTACAAGGGGAAATTTAGGATTTATCTTTTGGAAGTTGGAATCCCAAGCCAAAATCTCAAAAATGCTCCAAATCCACCTCAACTAGCTTCCAAGCTCCCAAATCTAGCTCCAACACCAAATCTAAGCTCTACCCACCTAGGTTAGAGAAGAATGTAGGGTTAGGGTTCACAATCATGGAGAATAGAAGAAGAAAGAAGAGGAAAAGGATGCTTACTTGAAGTTGGGAAGAAGAAAGGAAGAAGAATGAAGAAGAGAGGAAGAAGAAATGAAGAAGAAGAAAATGGAACAAAGGGGAAGGGGGCTGCTGTGAAGCACGGTCTGGAAGGAGTTTTTGGGGTCGGCCATGGTAAATATAAGGTTACACTAATCACCAAATGCCCAAAATGCCCTCCCAACTCTCGGTTTTGGGTTCTGGGTCCAAAAATACTCAAACTAACTCCAAATCTCTCCCACTAACCTTCTAAAAATATAATAAATATTCTAAAACCCAAAATAAGTCTCACAGGGGTGTGGGCTGGGTCGGACATGGGTCCACTAGGGTCTGACATGGGTCCAGGCTAGCCAAAATCCTAAAACAAACAATAAAAATATAATACAATCAATAATTAAATATAAATACAATTAAATATAAATAATCCACAATTAACTAAATTAAAAATAAAAAAATATATCCGGCTCTGGAAATGGGGTGGTGACAAGTTGCCAGTTTTAAACCATGTGCACCCTATAAATTTTAGAATTTTCTATGTATAAATATGTATATATATATATATATATATATATATATATTATTAATAAGAAAAAAAGAAATAGAAAATAGAATTTTCTATTGGTGCGTAAACCAAAACCCGAACCCGCGTATACTAATTCCCTGCATAAAATCCACAATAGCAGAAACCGCGTAAACTTTGTCTCCCTTCTTCGCGCATAACTATAACAACAACAGTAGCAAAATCACCACGCGTAAACCTCTCTTTTTCACTGCGCGTAAACCCAACCCGCCTAATTCTTTTCTCTGCGCGTAAAAGCAATCCCCTGCGTAATATCCTTCACCACTTAAGATTCCTTTCGCCACGCGTAAAACTACACCCTTTAGAAAATATCTGCAACAGAAGCAAAAATCAACTTTGCTTTGCTTTCCTGAACTACACGTGTAAATTTCTCATTTCACCACTCCTTAACACTATTACTAAATAACCCTTGACCGAAACCTAAACCAATAAGAAGAAAGAAACAGCAACAGTAATTTCTTAACCACTAAGTTTCCTCTACTGCCTCTTATTCTCTATATATATCCATGCATTGCACCCAAGCACTAAAAACCTCACTTCTTCAACTAAAAATACTGTTGGACGTGCACTACCTAGAACTTTTGCTCGGCAAGTATACCTTGCCACTGTACTACTATTTATATTTTAATTAAAGCATGATCCTGCTTTATTTAGTTATTTGTATTGGACCTTGTTTATGAGACTACCCCAGTATTATGGAGCATTATTTGGTTCATTAGCCGTGATACAGTTGTTACACAGATTGTAAGTCTCATATAGATCACGGACTATGTGACAGGTCTGGCCTCCTGTACGTATGAGCCGTGCGTTAGGAATAACTGCTGATAGAAACTTTGTATGCTAGTAGACCTGGCAGTTATTTAGAGGTTTTATCGTGTCATGGATGTGGCATGCTTAGAACATGGGATGGGGAGAACAACAAGTAAGGCATTTGGGCTCCTTTGCACTTTCCTTATATATAATCCGTACGCTCCACCGAAGATACGCGAGATATCCCCTATACTCCTGGCGGCCTCTGTCGTTCAAAAGACGACATGCTTTGTAGGCCTCTGATTCTCCGAGAAAATTATGTCAATCCCATTTATGGCCAGATAGCCCACAGGTTGGAAAGTTGTTCTCAAACTGCATTCACATAGACGGTTAGGTGACCTAGTGGATGTTTATATTTCAGTACTTATTGGCATGTTTATATGTATCTTGTTACGTCCCACTAAGGACCTGGTCCCTTTCCAGATATGGACGAGCAGGAGTACCCCCAGGAGTACGGACCTGGACCAGACACTACGTACCTGGCTGAGGAGGCCTTACCCTCAGAGTACATGTGATATACTACCCCGGTTTAGAGATTTTGTTGCTATTTCAGTATAGTCATTTTGTAGTAGATTTGTTTCCACCAGACTACAGACTCGATACTCATCTTGATATCCTGTTAGTATTCAGCTTTTGCTTCCTACCGATTATTTGTGCTGTGGATGAGATATAGAGTATATGTGACTTGTTATGATAGTATATTACCACTGATGGATTGCATATTCATGAACAGCGTAAGTATGCATACATTTTCCATATATTGGAGTTCGTATACATACGGCTGGGCTTGTTACGTATTCCTAGTCCTACGTATTTTGGGACTAAGGTGTGACATTATTATTCTGTACAATTATCAAGAATTTCCAACCGTGGTGCTCAGGAATCTGCCTTAAACATGATACAAGACAGGATAATAGCTTGACGAGCACAATCAAAATCAACTACAGAGATACATAACATGCAATACAGGTGCAACTAATAGCCTTGATTGGGACAGTTACAAGAATTCTCGTGTCATGGGTGCGCTACATCGAGCCACTATCAGGAGTATCAGGATCAAGAGTATCAAGGTTATCAATTCCATGTCGAGATTCAGGAGTTCAATTATAGTATACAATTACTTAACTCATGTCAGGAAATCAAGACCCATATCATGTCAGTTCAAAAAATAACAAGGATTAACTAAAAAAAATAGAGAAACATCAAGTGCTAAGCATTACTAACAAAAGAATAATGACATGTAGGCGCATAAATCAATAATTCAGGGTTGGCGCATAATCATACAAGAAAATAAATCATCCACACATAATGGGCCAAAACCTGTATTGGTGCACAAATAACCAATAACAATATTGGCACACAAATGGAAAACAAAAGTTTTGGCGCATAAATCACTAGTCCGGGCAGTTCTGGCGCACTTTGATATAAAAGTGCTCCGAGCAAAGATGACGCATAAATCATACTGAAGCGCACTTCTAGGACCTTCGTACACAATGATAGAAGTACACGAGCCAGGAGCTTGGCACAAAAATCTATCATTGACACACAAATAAAAGTACCCAAGCTATGAACTTGGCGCACTTTCATCAAGTATGCCAGCAGTGAGGTTCGGCGTACAAACAAGCATAGGAAGGTCTACTAAAAGACAAACACAAGTCTCAAAGTATGGCACAACAGTCGAGACACGACATTTGAGAACACGATAATCGAGGCAATGCCAAAGTCAAAGCTCGTCCATGAAGAAAGCTCAGAGAAATAAATTAGTGTGCCACCAAGGGCTTGGCGCACTTTCTCTTGATTGACGAGACTGGACGTTAAAATATGCACCGCTGAGGATTTCCCTCAAAAATGCGCCCAAGTTTCTGATAGCCTTGGCGCAATTTGCAAGGATTTTGTTAGATGCCATTCATACAAAACGTATGCATGAGGAGTAAAGTGCGCCCATAGTACTCAACATATCTTGATGTACTTTTGCAAGGATTTGAATGCTATACTGAACGCAAGCATTTTTCAAGGGTCCCATGCACACTTTTCATCGAATTGCTCATTCTTCTTCGCCCATCACACTTTGTGCTCCGACTTTGTTGTTCTCAACTTTTTCGTTCAAGATCAAATACACGAGTAATAGAAAATCAAGGCTACAAAAGAGTCTACAACACAATTTTAAGCTATAAAAGATATGCAAACAACTAAGCTAGCAAATAGATATAAACTTAGGTTATTAAGAAGCTCCAAATCATGGGTTCACTCGGTTGACAAGATGTACTTGCCTAAGTCAAGTTCTAGCCTAATAACAACACTACCAAGGTCACCCACTGCTAAGGCCAAGCTCGGCTGCTTCCCTCTGCTAGGGAAGAAATGAAGAAGGAAAGAGAAATGAAAGAAAAAGAAAATTGGAGGAAAGGGAGTGTGATTGCTTATATAGGAAGATCTAGGATTGTAGGCAATTGGATCATAATCCATGCTCCTCACCCGGGTTCATCACATCCACCCACTAAGAAAACCAAGGGACCGACGGTCCAAAACATGCAACTAAGAAAAACTTACAAAAACTACCCAAACAATGCATGAATGGCATAAAGCATGATGTAAGAAATTAAATAATAAATGAGCTATACATGCATAATATGCATATATCGGGTACATATACTAGAACAGTGAGACGAGTCTCATAATTCCCACCAAAATTATTATAAAACTAAAAGCAGAACAAACCTCTCCCAGAAATGGCAAGAAAAGACCATAAGATAATGAATCTGGTCACCGCCATTGTCATCTTCCTCTCCTCCCTCCTCTGCGTCATCCGCTCCTCTGCGGTGACGTCATCCCTCTCCCCTTACGAGGTCCTGAAGTCCTACAACCGCCTCGTCGGCCTCCAGAAGGGCACCGTCAGCTACGACTCGGCGACGACATCGGTTGGCGGAGGCGACCGGTGGCTCTATTGGTAAATAGTTTTAAAAAAAAAGATCTTCTCCTTCTTCTCTTCTGCTCTGTCGATAAAAGAAGGCTGCTCCTGCCAATTTTAGGTTTTTTTAATCAAATTTTGGGTCGGGTGGGTCTCTGACCCCTTTTTTTTAACCGACATCTAGTCGGCCGACTAGCCCTAGTCGACCGATTTTTACCGCCTAGAGGAGATGCCGATATTTTTGGCCGACTAGGGACAAAATTGAGTCGGCGGTGTCCGACCACCGCCTAATCGACCGACTAGGAGAATTTTTGCAACAATGGTTTTTGGTCTTTTGAATCTAAAATTTGTTTTTTCTCACTATCGGTGACAAATAATTTATCAAAAAAATCCCGTAAAACTGATTTTTTTTTCCTAGTTGAAATATTAGTATCCATATTTCTAACTTCTGGAGGTGACATTTGTGTCAGTGGCACAAAATCTTAATGAGGATTATATCATAATCATAACCTTGATATGGTTGGTTAGAACCAGTAACATCATTATAATCCATATTTTTAAAAAAATTCCAAAAAGTAATAAAAAGAGAGCGAATTTTTTTTTGCCAACTAAAAAGAGAGAGAAAGGTAGGCGTAGCTGGTGTATTCGGTGGCTCCCTATTTAGTGCTATGCATGATTCCTTGGTAACTTCTAGTTTGATCCGGGAAACCACTGAAAACGAGTCTGCTAATGAAGGTTACAGATTCGATCAGACCTTTGTTACCGTGACAGATACTCGGGGGAATAAGAAGACTGGGGCCTCCGCAGGTTGTTTGGGGGAAAGAAAGGGGCGGTCTCGTCTTTCTCGGCATGCTGTTGCAGCAACAGCGGAACATGTCAGGCTATCGATTCTACGAGAATTTTTATGAAAGTGTTCCATTTGCTTCTCTTCCATGGAAGTTTCATTTTCCCAGAATGTATCCTCATTTTTGGCCTAATTCTTCTTCTAATCAAAAAAAGAAAGAGGGAAGAAAACTATTTTTCTAATATTAAAAAAATTACTTAAACCTCAACTTGATTTACTCCAAAGTCGGATGTAGAATTTTTTGCAACTTTGTGGTGGTGGATTAAGTTGAAGTCTCCAGAAAATTGCACTTGAGTCTAGAGAAAATCGCACTTGGTTGTAAATAATCCAAGAGAGGGAAAAAAATTTGTTGTGACAAATTTGGATGAATTATGTCTTATTTATTGAAATTTTTGGGTGCCAAACTACCCAAAATATCCTTAAAATATAATTGTTATAAGGATATTTATGTTATTTTCAACAAAAATAACCAAAATACCCTTCAAACAGATTAAAAACTGTCATAAAATTACGAGTATTTTGGTAAAAATATCCTCCAAATAGATAATATGGAAGTTGGAGGCGTAAATGACCAAATTATCCCTTTAACGGTATTATAAACGGTTAAATCGGAATTTGGTCATTTAACCTCTCTAAAAAATGCACAGTCATCCAAATTGGACCTGCTATCTGTCAGCACGCGCGCATGGGGGGATGGGGTCAACAACGTTGGGCCCGCCTATTGTCAACCGTGGGTAGGGGGCCTCAGCCGTCAGCTGACAACTGTAAGTCGCGTGGGGTTCGCGGCACGTGGGAGGGGGGGGGGGGTGGGTTCAGCTAGTTCGAACCGGACTGAACCAGGTCACCGATCGGACCGGGTCCGGATCAGGTCAAACGAATTACACGGCTGAACCGAATCGAATCGGTTGGATAACAGGGCTGGGACGGACCAGACTTTTGGACCAATTTTTAGAACCCAGCCCGACCCCACATATATATTGTGTCGGACCGAGTCAATCTGTTGATCGATCCAGACCGAATTTGACCGAACCGATTCAGAACTTAGGTTTCGAGCTATCCGGTCGAATACACACCTTGAATTGCAGCACCTCAAGTATTAATCTAATTATTTTTAAGTAACAAAATAGAACCAACTAATATTTCAAGATGGATCCTATCCGGATCATTACACAACTCCAACGGTTCGGATCATCCGTGTCCTCATCCAACGATCCTTAACCTCCCACATGGCCTATAAAGCATCGTTAATCGCCTCAATAGCCTCTTCGCCTCCTCCTCTCTCTACAGCTGTTATAGCAAATTTCTAGGGTTTTGACGAAAATGGTGATTTTCTTCAATGCATCGTTTCTTTAATTCGAATGCAATTTTTTCCGATTGATGCGATTCGCAGCTTATTCGTCCATTTCTAGTCATTCTCCTTGATATAGATATTTTGGTTATGCTTAATTTTAACGAAATATTATACCTCCGGCTTCCTTGGCAAGATTCTTCGTTGGTTGAGAAGTTAGGGTTAATGGTAAAATTTAGGGTTTTGGTACTGGATGGTGGTGAATAATAACTACGATGATAAATGAATTTCTGATGTTCTGTGGGAAATTTGTCAAAAAAATATATTAACAATTGCGACAAACAAACTAGGATGTAAAATTTGTTTTCTTAACATCTGCATGCTTGGGAATTCGGAAATTTTTTATATTGATGTCAACTAATGCCAAATTGTATCATGATATTGATGGTATGCCAACTTTAGTTGCAGCGAGTTAAATTCAATCTATTTTTTTGCTGAATAATTTGATCTCGAGTTTGTTTAGGTTCTTCCAAACGACATCGATTTACTGAACCCACCCACCGATCTCGAGAAGAGAAGGCACAAGCTCAAGCGACTTGTGCAGTGTCCCAATTCCTTTTTCATGGTACAATTGTTTGATCCGATATATAAATATGTTTGTTTGTTTGTATCGGCAGTTATTTGCTCCTATAAAAATCTAACTGCTGTGCTTTTGTTATTTTTACTTGTTCCTTGCCAAAGGATGTGAAATGTCAAGGGTGTTTCAACATGTAAGTGTTGCTTCTTGCGTCATGGTTCGGTTTGTAGATCATCTTTAGGGGTTGTTTCTTACGTTGTATGTCGCTCCGTGTGTTCCAGAACTACCGTGTTTAGCGGCTCCCAGACAGTTGTCGTCTGCGGCAACTGCCAAACCTTGCTGTGCCAGCCAACTGGCGGGCGTGCGAGGCTCACCGAGGGATGCTCCTTCCGGAGGAAAGGTGACTGAGGGTGGTGGTCGTCTCTACTAAGTAGGAGCTTCACGCCTCGAGTCTGAAAATGTTGTTAGTTTGTACAAGGTAAAAATGTTTTTCTAGTAAGAGTCAATGGTATGTAGATATATATCTAGCATGTGGTAGCTTTGTTTAATGTGTGTGAATTTTGTTTAAATGCTACTAGTATGATGTCAATCTTAGCATGTTTCTTAGTATAGTTGTTAAACTGTTGATGTTGTTTTATTTTTCTTCTATGCTCTTCACATCTTATTTAATATCACTTTTCTCATGGTTTAGTGTTGTTCTATGAAGTGAATTAGGGATGTACGAACTATTTGGATCACTCAATTTGTGGGATGCCATTATTTTGTGGGATGCCAAGATTATTCTAGTTTGGGATTTTTGGTTGACTTTTCTTCAATTAGCAACTATGATTCTATGTCAGTTTTACAGATTTTTTTTTAGGAAGGGATGAATTTATTCCTATTTGTATAGAACAGTTAAATATTAGAGTATTTGCTAAGCAAGGGACAGAACACCAACTCACTTTTCTTGATGGACCAAAAGTTTGGAATGCCAAATGAGTTGGTATCTTACCTATGGAAGATGCCAAATTAGTTGGCCTAGGGAAGACGCCAACTCAATTTGCGTTCCAAACTATGGTCCACTATGCCAAGTGCATTGACGTTTCCTTTATATTAAAAAAACATCCAATGCCAACTCTAATTACATTTTGTTCAAGGAGATGGTGGAAACAAAACTTAAGACCCAAGTCCATCTACGCTAGAATCGTGTCAAACTTTAGGTGAGGTCTTAGGTCAATCTAACACTCGAGAACATTAGAGTTGAACGTTGGATGTTTCTTTTAAGTAAACTCCAGACAACTCCAACGGCCAACTCCTTCGTGTCAAACTGTAAACATAATAAATAATTGAATTAAACGCCATTAGAGTTGGCGTTGGATCCTTTCTTTAATATGAAGGAAACACTAATTCAATTGATGTAGTTGACTTGGAATGTCAAACGTCAACTAAGTTGGCATCTTTTCTAGAAAAGACGCCAACTCATTTGGCGTTCTAAATTTCTGGTCTACCAAGCTAAGTGAGTTGGCATTATGTCCATTGTTTTGTCATCTTTCCTTTTCTAGACAAATAGAAATAAATTCATCCCTCACTATGATTTTTTTTGTCAGTTTTGTAGTTGTCTATTGTTCTTGTGATATTGCAACACTAAGGTGTTCTAAAATGTCATTTATAAATTTATTACATTGTGATAAAAGATGCATTTTTTTCTTTTTCTTTTGAGAACTCAGTTGAAACATTTTGGCAAAGAGCATTGCCTTTCCAATGGGATCTCTGCATGTGAGCCAGTATGGGGAGAGTCAAAAAATCAAAATTGTCTCAGGATGATTGAAATCCAAGCCCAAGCCAGGAATTCTGTATATACCAAGTTTCCCAATTTGATTAGTCTTTGTCTTGTAAATATTCATAAAGGCAGGGAAGAATATCAGCTTTTGATGATGTCAATACATCGATCACTTCTCCATGTGCAATTGCTTTTTGTATCGTTTGAGAAGTGAATATTGTGCTTGGTATAGGTTTATTTTGTTCAATTTTGTTGGACATTTGATATGTTTGGCAAATCTAGAATTGTGGTTTTGCTTGTGTCGAACCATTTGAGCTCTCACTGTCTTCACTTAGCACTCTCTTTTTGTCTTGAAATAGAACTCCATTCTCTAATTGGGATTGTGAAGATTTTATGGAAGGGGAAAACTTGAGATTTTATTTTCATGTGTAAATAAGATAAAAGTAAGTATTGCTTGTGCATGGACGATAAGAACAAGAAGCCATATTGTCATGGATAACCAGCAATTGTTTTGTCAATTTTGGGGTTGTGAATTGCCACGCATCAAGCTCAGCCTTCTCTACTCCTCTCTTAATTGTTCCCCTTCTTATTGATGCTTCCAAATTCAAGACGTACGGCTGATCCAGAAACCTATTTTCTTGAGGTAGAACACAGGCCCGAAAGCTACATTTTTATCAGGTTTGGGTTTGGTAGGAAAACATGCTGATACATTTATCAAATTTGGTGTTCCCAACCTCTGAACATATAATAAACCCTAATTTTATTTTATTCAGTTCCATTTGGGTGGGGACCAATGCTACAAAGTTATTTGCAGCTTTGTTTGACTCTGTGTTCATAAATACCTCTCTTAACATGATGGCACTATAAACCAAGTTTCCATCAGTTGTTTCTATAACATAACACCATCATGTATATTGGACCAGATAATTTCTGATACAATAATGCAAGTTTACTACCAATCCGGCAATGTGAGCCACTCCCTGTCCCACCACTTCAATGAACGTCCGTCACGTGGCGTTCCGGTCACATGATGACCACCCGGAGAGCCATCGGGTTCCATCTTTCCTTCCTCCTTTAATGGACGACTGTCACATGGATGTCACGTGGCCGCCAAGTGATGTTGTAGGCATTTGGTTGTAGGTATAGCATAGCTCTGATATGGCCAAACTGTCCCACTGTTTCATGAATGAAATTACGCTGCAAAAAATAAAAACATGATGGCACTGTGGGGACATAATGTCTTAAACTATATTGAAAAATGTTCTGTTCTAGATTCCCCCGAGTTGGTAGTTGTGTGTTTTCTTCTGTGTTTTTTGTGCACACAATTAGTGGTGAGTTAATGTTTGCATTTACCCTAGGAAAAGTTAAAGACTTCATCGTATAATTTTTATTTTAAAAATATTTTTATCTATATTTACTAATTAAAAATGTTTATTAAATTCAACATGGACAATTAAGTAATTACGTGTAATTTTTTAATTTTTTTTTTTTTGGTTCTTTTCAAGTAAAAAAAATTAATTAGCTAATATTTGCTTTTCTCAAGTAAGTAAAATATTAAAGCCTATTGTTTGTTCTTTTTAATTGGTATAAAATATGTACAACACAAGTGTATATATACTAGAAGTTTGTAATCCAAACTGAGTTGATGCAATCATTGTCCTCTATTTCAGATTCAATCCACATTAACAAATTTTTAGTGTTACATTCCAAGTCCTACTCTTAGCCTAGCCCTTAGTGAGTTAATGGTATCAATTTTTTTACCATCATGTCCAGTTATACCTCTGTACAGTTTTTGATTTTAATTCCATCGGATCTCATCCTAGTTGTTATGTCCATATCACCTTTGATAAATAAGTCCACAATTGTGATCTTTAAACTTTCACGTCAATAATACCTCTGATTTCTAGAAAGATAATAAGAATAAAATAGCAAAAATAAAACTTTTTTTTATTGATATTCGAGATTACATCACAAATTGTTAGTGTTTTTGCTTTTGGACTAAGAAGTTTAGTCCCACATTGGCTATACCACCAAGTGGGTATCTCAATATAAAGCTTTGCTTGTGTTGAGGTGTGCACATGGGTGTGGTGAGGCACATGGGTGCTATGTGCGGGTATTTTCTTAGGAGAAAAAATGATCTACTCATAGAAAACATTTATGCCTTCTTTCATTCTCTTGGGAATATTTTCTTAGGAGCTAAGCCCCAAAGGGGCTTAGCGACTCGGGCTCAAGGGCGCAAAGCCGGGCTTTGTTGGCGCACTTCTTGTGCGCATTACTTGCGCTCGTGTGCGAGTTGCATATGTTGTTGCTAGCGTGGTTGCGTGCGCGAGTGCTTGAGCAGGGCGCAAGCGCGGGCATTACACATCTATGCGCATGATATGCGCTGTCATGCGCGACCACGCACGTTTACGCGTATGCGTGCATACGTTGCTGGGCAGCTGCGCTGCTACGCTGTTGACATGAGCAATTCGGTTGGGATGTTATGGAAAATTTTGGATGATTAATTCAGATTTGATTTTTGTGGGATTTGAATTTAATTCATTCCTATCTTTACGTAACTGATGGGTGACCAAACTCCTCTATAAATGCTCTCTTTGTAGCCCCTTTGAGAACTTACTTCGAGAAAGAGAGAGACGAAAAGAGGTTCTGCTGCTGCTGCTGCCATTGGAGTTCAGGAGTTCGTGCGAGTCCAGGAAGGAAGTGACGCGAGCATTCCAGAAGTTCTTCGAGAACTTGTTGGTTCTTGGGAGTAGATCGTGTGGGGGCAAATCTTCATTTGAGAAACGGTGATCTTCATTACCCCAGCAAGCAGAGATTCATCTTTTTTCTCTTCCCCCTTTGTGATATGTTCTGTCCGTGTGTAACTGCGATTACAAGGAAGAACAGTCTTCTTGAAGTTGTAATCAAAGTTAATCGGATTATTGTGCTTTGTTGGAATCGAGAATCTCAGAGGGCAAACTTGTTTGCTGGAACTTCTGAATCTCGAGTACGACTTCAGGATTAAACATATGGTAGACTGTAAAGTTTGCATGAAATTTTGTTCCTGGTCCGTTCTTCCATCTTTTGATTAAGCCTCGGGAATAATAATCTCAAAGCAAGATCCGAAGAAATATAGAGAACAACCGTCCAAACCTTCTCGACACAAGTTTTAACAAACTTGAGAAGTTTGACGAGGAACATTACAACGTCTGGAAGAGAAAGGTCAGCCTTAATCTTCAACTCGTAAGTATGGACTACGTGTTGACAGATCCTGAGCCTGTTGTTCCGGATGGTGATGATGCTACTGTTCAGGCGGTTGTTAATGTAACTGCTAAGCAGAACAAGTGGAGGAGAGACAACAACCTCTGCAAATTGGTGATTTTGAACTCCATGGAGGATACTCTGGCAGAGTCATATAGCAAGACAGACAATGTAAAGGTAGTCTGGGAGTCACTGGAAAAGCATTACAAGGCGGATGAGAAATGCAACAAGATCCATGTGACCGAAAATGTTTGAAAGATGCGATTTGAGGACGACAAGACGATGTTGTCTCAAGTCAAATAATTTCTTAAGCTTCGTCAAAAACTTGAGGATGATGGCATGCCCATGGTCGATGCTTTCATCGTGGGAGGTATTGTTGCCAAGATCCAACCTGGATGGAGCAACTTTATCTCGAACATGCACCGGAAGAAGATGGAGGTTCGCCTGATCAACTACTGCACAACATCCATGTTGAAGATGAGTTGAGGGCTCAAAACAAAGTGGACATGCTGTCCAAGAAGTTGGCGAAGGCCAACTTGGTGCATGCTGGTGACTTCAAGGGGAAGCAGAAGGCTTCTCACCAAAAGAAGGACTTCAACCATCTTAAGGTGAAGTCGGCTTCGTTCAAGCCAAAACCCAAGTCATATGTGACTTGTTTCAACTGTGGCAAGAAGGGTCACTACAGAAAAGACTGCAGATCTAAGCCCAAACTGACAGTGCAATATGAGCCTAACAATGTTGCTATAATTGTGCAGGTTGTCAAGACTGGTATCGATACTGACTGGTGGGTGGACACTGGCGCATCCTGCCATATTTGCTCAAAGAAGGATTTGTTCACCACCTACAAGCCTACATTTGAGAAGATTATGGTGGCGAACCAGACACAAGCTGAAGTACTTGGGACCGAAACGGTGCTACTGAATCTGACTTCGGGAAAGTCGTTGACGCTTCAGGATATGAAGCACGTACCGGTGATAGCCAAGAACCTGGTCTCAGGAAGTCTGCTTTGCAACGCAGGCTTAAGGATAGACATAAATGCTGGACAGATGGTGATGTCTTATAAAGGAACATACTTCGGAAAAACTTTTTGTACCGAATGGATGTTCAAACTTCATATTATAACTCCTGCTAATAATATAAATGCAGTCTCTTCTTCTGGTTATTCTCTTGAGTTATGGCATAATAGATTAGGACATTTTCATTGTAAAAGAATGAATAAAATGTCTAGTCTAGGACTTACCTCTAAATGTGGGAGTTAGGAGGTGAAGAAGTGTGAGGTCTGTGCGCAAACAAAGATCATAAGAAAATTGTTCAAACGGGTAAACCAAAGCACAAATCTTCTAGAGTTGGTGCACTCAGATATCTGTGACTTCAAATAGTTCTCCACAAAGGTCAAGATGAAGTATTTTATTATTAAAATCGATGACTACTCGAAGTACGCATTCGTCTATCTGCTCAAGTCAAAAGATGAAACATTCGAGAAGTTCAAGGAGTTCAGGGCTGAGGCTGAACTTCAGACTGGACAACAACTCAAGAGACTCAGAAGTGATCGAGGCGGAGAGTATAGGTCTATTGAATTCGTATCGTTCTGCAAAGAACATGGAATTGTCAATAAGACGACTGCTCCGTATTCTCCTCAATCAAACGGAGTAGCTGAAAGGAAGAATAGGACATTGACAGAGATGATGAATTCAATGTTGTTGACTGCGGGTCTTCCAAACTGCTTTTGGGGAGAAGCAGCGCTCACGGCTACCTTCATTCTAAATAGAGTGCCATACGCAACTTTTGATATCACTTCTCATGAACTCTTATTCAAGGTCAGCCCCAACTTGAATGTCATTTGAGTGTGGGGGTATCTGACGTATGTGAAGCTTCCGGACTTGAAGATTCAGAAGCTGGGTAAGAGGACTACAAAGACCATCTTCCCGGGGTACGCTGGAAAGAATGCTCGGAGGTTTCTTGATATAGAATCAAATTATATCATCGAATCTCGCAGTGCAGAATTCTTTGAAAATAAATTTGCAAGGCACAAGAACATTGTTATCGCGAAAATTTCTGAGAATAGTGTAAGTACACAGGATGCTGACGCTTCCAATGAAGATGTAGTCCAAAAGAAAGTTGTCATTTCAGAGACAACGTTCGAATCAGAACTCGCATAACCGGTATTTAAGCGAGTGAGGATACAGAAGGACTTTGGAGATAATTTTGTCACCTATCATGTGGAAGCATATCCCTTACCTATGATGAGACAATAAAGACCAGAGATGCTGTCTTCTTGAGGGATGCTATAAAATGACGAGTATGACTCAAAAACCTCCAACAACACTTGGGTGTTGGTCGATTTGCCTGAAGGAGCTAAACCAATCGGATGCAAGTGGACCTTCAAGAAGAAAATGAAGGCCGATGGAACTATAGACAACTTCAAGGCAAGGTTGGTTGCCAAGAAATTTTCTCAGAAGCAGGGGATCGACTACTTTGACACATATGCTCCAGTAGCGCAGATGACAACTATCAAGATGTTGATTGCTCTTAGCACAATTCACAAGCTAGTTATACATCAGATGGATGTTAAAACAACATTCCTGAATGGAGAATTAACCGAAGAGATTTACATACAACAACCAGAAGGATTTGTCGTCAAGGGCCTTGAAGACAAAGTCTGCAAGTTGGTGAAATCATTATACGGTCTAAAGCAAGCTCCCAAAATGTGACATGAGAAGTTTGATAAAGTCATAAGATCAAATGGCTTCAAGGTCAGTGAGACGGACAAGTGTGTTTACACAAAATTAGCTGATGGGAGTGGAGTCATCATTTATTTGTACGTGGACGACATGCTGATCCTAGGCATGGATCTAGCACGAGTCACTAAGACAAATACGTTTCTCTCATCCAAGTTCAGTATGAAGGACTTAGGAGAAGCTGATATTATCATGGGTATAAAGATCATCCGGACAGACACTGGAGTGGCGCTATCACAGTCTCATTATATTGAAAATAAGCTCACACGTTATGAATATCTGGATCTTCTAGGGATCGATACTTCGCACAGGTGTGACAAGAAACTTAAGCCAAATCCAAGGCAAATTGTCAGGCAGCTAGAGTATTCAAGCGTCATCGGGAGTTTGATGTATGCAACAACTGCCACAAGGCTTGACATAGCTTTCGCCGTAGGGATGCTGAGTCGGTTCACGAGCAATCCAAGTGTTGAGCACTTGAAAGCTTTGAAGAAAGTGATGAGATATCTTCAGAGGGCTCAGAAGTATGCACTGCACTGCATCAGTTATCCGACAGTAGTGGAAGACTTTCGTGATGCAAGCTGGTGTTCAGAAGTAGAGAGCGAAAGGTCCACAGGAGGATACGTCTTCTCTATGGGTGGAGCTGCTATATCGTGAAAGTCGAAGAAGCAAATAATGCTCTCTCATTCCTCGATGGAATATAAGTTCTATGCACTGGCAACTATAGCGGAAGTAGCATAATGGCTTCGGGATCTCATGTATGATCTTCTATTGGTTGCTGCGCAGATTTCGGCGGTACCGATATACTAAGACAACCAGGCGACTACAGCGGTGGCATCAAATGATCTCTTCAATGGTAAGAAGATGACTGTGCGACTCAAGCACATGGAAGTTAATGATCTGATCAAGACTGGAGTCATTGATGTGATTGATGGTCTGAGCCAGAGAACCTGGCAGATCCATTCACTAAGGGTCTCAAGCACCAGCTGGTCGAAGACACATTAGTTAAAATGGGCTTAAAGACATTCTTATATTATGTCTTTGTAATTCTACCATAAAGTTTTATGTTATTAGTTCAAAGAGAAATCTACTAGACATCTAGCTTTTGGTTCAAAGACGGATCATTGACTGGAAAGAATATCAGGAACAATGGCTAGTCCTTTGAGACATTGATGGGTTACGAACCCAGAACCACCGTTGTCTACTATTTGTTCTTTGTGTAGAACAAGTCCTGTGGGAGGATGGCTTAAACTTCTTAATGAGTTCTCAGACATTTTTGAATGTCTGGCATGCTTTACAGGAAGCACGAGTAGCGCAATACTACAATGGAGCGTAAGAACTCCATGCTATAGTGGTGTGACATCACGATAAGGTTCCTCGATAGGGTAATGCCTCGGCTTCGCGAGCTATGTCACAGCGGCGTAGCACCGCACATAAGCATGTAGCCTAATGCTGTAGAATGAAGAGTGGTAGACAACACTACAAAGAGGCCGATGACCTCATGTTACAGTTGTGTGACACTACCAAGAGGAAAAAAGTATGTAAAGCCTCGGCTATGCGAGCCATGTCACAACAGCGTAACACTGCATGGAAGCACAATACTTCATGCTGGGTAGTATGGCACTACAAAGAGGCCGGGACCTCATGCTACAGTGGGTGACACCACGATGAGGTGGAGCCTCGGCTTTAGGCCATGTCATAGTGTCACACCTCGCTCCCAGAATATTGGATAAATACAAGGACTGACATGGCCAATCACACCTTGCAAAATACCGAAGTAAGCCGCAATGTGCTAAAGTTGTCAAGAAGACAAATGTGTGGACTCTAGCATGCTATGACGTCAGTCCTAAGGCCGACAATTCCTAGTATCTCAATCCATCAACAACAATTTCAAGAGTATATCATACATGAATGTAAAAAGACGTCCCAAAATACATACCACATTTGATCATGAAGCTAGTGAATACAAAATATTGCACTAGCAGAGTATAGTTATACATAATCAAATATACCAGCCATGGTCTAATATATATATTATGTTGACCGTAGTCTCAAAATTATAAGGAGCTAACTCTGCCCCCTTGCTAATACCACAAATCGAGAAATCAAAATGAGTAGAAGAAGGAAACCCACTCGCGAGCTACGGCCGCAGTCCTACGAGTGCGAGCCATCTTGTTGGAAGTACGGAGGATCCTGGTTCTCTTCGGGTAAATCTGGCCAAGCAAAACCAGTAGGGTCAGAACCCCAAGCAACAAGTATCACAAAGGAGCTCAAGGTATTAACCAAAACCACAGTCAGCAGAAATAAGAGAACTAAATAAATGCGGGTCGAGCTTTGTACTGTACCAATGTACTTGTCTCGATTAAATAACTATAAGGACTGGTGCAATGATAATAACTAACTGTAAAGAAAGATAAGGCGACGAGCGACAAAAGGACATAGAATCTACTTTGGATCAGGACCACAACCCTTAAACCAAACAAGGACCAGGGTTGCAGACCTTCACCCGAGCAAAACTTTGCACTCTAACCACACACCGAAAGAAAATAGAATATAACAGGACGAGCTAGATGAATAGACAAACATTCATATCACGACCAAACATGCCTAAGACTTGCTATAATTAACTAACTAGGGTTATCACAAACCTAGTTACTAACAAATGCATGTTTGAAGAATATTGCTACCATCGGCACTGCAGTCAACCCTAATAGCCAAGGGTACGCTTGTCTAGTACTTGTAGTGCACATCACAAACAATGATGGATAAAAAAAACTATAGCAGATAACTAATAGCATAGGACAACATAACTTAGGCCTAAACTGGGTTTGGTAAACATAAACTAATTTTTTCATAAACATAACTTATCTGTAAATTGTCTTGTAACATAAACTGAAACTAAAACATAATTGGAATATATACTGGAATGCATATACTAAAATACATAATGTTATGAACCTCGGCTCAATAACAACTTGTAGTGCCGCAGCACATCACAGATCTTGTAACCACATTATGCAATACTGGAATGCATATACTGAAATACATAATGTTATGAACCTCGGCTCAATAACAACTTGTAGTGCCGCAGCACATCACAGATCTTGTAACCACATTATGCAACAAATCATATAACTACTACGGTACATCACAAAGTCTTGTATGTATCGTGGCATGCGTAAACTTGGTAGGTCATGGGGCCCTTGCCTAGCAGGGTTGGTCCATGCCTCTTGGGGCCCTTGGAGGCCAGGGTTGCCGGTAGTGCAATATTTTTTCCTCCCAATGATCTAGTCAAATTTTATCTTATTTAATCATTATTTCAAGTTTTTGAGTCGCGGACACTCGAGAACTTCCTAGAATGACGAGTTACGAGTACGAGCTATTCATGAGTTATCACTGACGAACTTATCGTATCCGCGATGCGCGATACATTGGGAAATACTCACACTCGATTGTCCGATGCCAAATGCAATAGGTTTATCATACACAACAATTTTCACGGTGTCTTGAGGGTCAGAACATGTGTTAAATTGTGAGAACACAACATCCAACTATATAATACACACAAAAAATCACAAACTAGCAGAAACAAGGTTGGCACACTTTCGCAAGAAAGTGCGCGAGCAACAAAGGGGTGGCGCACTTTGTCAAGTTAATCAACATGACGTACTTGACAAAAGTGTGTGGGCAAGAATAAGGCATGCTTTCAAAGAAAGTGCGCGAGCAATCTAGCTAAAAGACAAAACACATAATCCTAGGTCAAAGCTTGACAGCCAAAAAATTCGTTAGTCGAGGAGCACACAAATCAATAACACAGAAATCGAAAAACCAACCAAAATTTTGTTCCTAAGGAAACGAAGAGGGAAGAAAGTGTGCGAGCTACCAAAAATATGAAAAGTGCGCGGGCTGACGAAACATAGAAAAAGTGCGCCAGATTGCTAAACGCGAAGAAAGTGCACTGACTGACTGTGGCACACTTTCTCTTGGTTTCTCAGAAAGAACTTTGATTGGATACGCACCAAAGTGCGCCAAGCTAGGTTTCCTCTTGAAAGTGCGTCACTAACTCAAGGAGTGTGACTGGCGCTCTTTTGCTAGGAGATTGAGTGCAGTATGATTAGTACGCATGAAGAGTTGGGACATGACACCAATGCGCCCAAAGTAAAAGATACGTATTTCTACGCCAAAGGGCTTCTCTTGCATACTCTTCACAGAGCACCGTTCTTCTTTCTCCGGTCAGCTTTTTTGATATACATATTGTATCATGTTTTAGCATTGAACATAGTTGAACTTGAAATCAAGTACAACCAAAATCAAAGTTACATAAAATATGGTGTTCTACACTATAAGCTAATTAGTTTTGTAAAACACAAAGTTTTGGGAGATCAAACCCCCAGAAAAACCAAAGGGAATCCATAAACCCAAACTCAGCTCCATGCAATTCCAACCGAGAAAATCAAGAACAACAAGTATTAACGATGAAGGGGGTGCTCGGTCCCAACAATATGAGCTAGAAATAAACAAGAAAATATTATGAACTAAAAAGCATGCATAAATCCATGGTTTTCTCTTGTGCAAGATGTACTTGCCTGGAGTGGCTTCTTAGCCTCAACTTCTCACGGTCCAATTCACAACAACTTTTCTCTAGGATTAGGGTTTGAGGGAACGGAGCAAAGGAAGGAGAAAGAAGAAAGAAAGTGGAAATAGTAAAATAAAGAATGAATGGGAAGAGAGACAAACCACTCATATATATATATAATGGGAGAGGGGAATGGTTTAGCCATGGGTTCAGTCAAAATGAACCAAACCAGGTGTGCAGTCTACATGCGGGTCCTAAACCGGGTCTATGGCAATGCTAAAGGGTATTCTACGGGTCTCGGGTAGTCTCTCTCAACAAGAATAAATATAAATGACATGAAGCATCATGCAAATACACCAGAAATACATTATCAGAAAATTAAATTCAAATATCAGAAATTCAAGAAACACCAAATCTGGAAACAGGTGTGACACATAGTGGCGTAGCATCGCAAGTAAGCGCAAGGCTTCATGCCATGACTCTTGAAAAGAACTCACCTAGAATGTATGTAAAGAGATATAGGCCGTATCTTGAGGGTCTGCTTGTAGACGCCCAATATACATACATCGAAACCAGACATGCACGTGGACTTTAATGTGCAACCGGAAGCACATCTGATGTTATTGTGTGAGCAGAAAGAATTACAACTATGTGCAGAATTCAAGGTTTAGTCCATTCTTGTAACATACTGTTATTTGAACCATGCGAAAATATTCAAGTCGAAGCGACATCTATCCTAATGCATGCTGGACAGTCACTGTGGGGAACGCTCAACCCATATATTGAAATATGTTGGAGATTGTTGGTGTTTTTACCTTTGGACTAAGAAGTTTAGTCTCACATTGGCTACACCACCAAGTGGGTATCTTAATAAAAAGTTTTGCTTGCGTTAAGGTGTGCACATGGGGTGTGGTGAGGGACATGAGTGCCATGTGGGGGTATTTTCTGAGGAAAAAAAATGATTAACTCCTCATAGAAAGTATTTTTGCTTTTTGTCATTCTCTTGGAAATATACCCTTATGAGCTAAGCCCCAAGGGGTTTAGCGAATCGGACTCGGACTTGGACTCAAGGGCACAAACTCGCACACTTTGCACTTAATACGTCAACATCGGCGCATGGTGCTTGTGCGCATTAGTTGCGCTCGTTTTATGCGTGAGTTGCATGCATTGTTGCTTGCGTGGTTGCGTGCGCGGGTGCTTCAGCAGGGTGCTGAGCGGGCATTTTGCAGCTATGCGCATGCTATGTGCGGCCATGCGGGGCCATGAGAGGCTATGCGCGTTTACGTATATGCGTTGTTGAGCCATTGCACTGCTGGTAGGAGCAATTTAGTTGGTCTATTATGCAAAGATTTGGATGGTTCATTAAGATCCGATTTGTGGAATTTAAATTTAATTTATTCCTATCTTTACGTAATTGATGGGTGGCCAGACTCCTCTATAAATACTCTTTTTGTAGCCACTTTGAGAACTTACTTCATAAAAGAGAGAGACAAAGAGAGGTTCTGCTACTGCCGCCATTAGAGTCCAGGAGTTCGTGTGAGTCCAAGAAGGAGGTGCCACGAGCGTTCCAGAAGTTCTTCGAGAACTTGTTGGTTCCTGGGAGCAGATCGTGTGGGGTGAATCTTGCTTTGAGCAACGATGATCTTCATCACCCCAGCAAGCAGAGATCCACCATTTTTCTCTTCTCTCTTTGTGATATGTTCTATTTGTGTGCAAACACGATTACAAGGAAGAATAGTCTTCTGGAAGTTATAATCAAAGTTAATCGGATTATTGTGCTTTGTTGGAATCGAGAATCTCAGAGGACAAACTTATTTGCTGGAACTTCTGAATTTTGACTACGACTTCAGGATTAAACAGAGGCTAGGCTATAAAGTTTGCTTGAACTTCTGTTCCTAGCCCGTTCTTCCATCTTTTGATTAAGCCTCGAAATAACACAAATAATGCGGCAAGTAGGACAAAAATAAAGTGCATTCAGAAGGGACATCGAGATATGTCTTGAATTGATGGTCTAAAAGAGTGATGCGTTCATCCTGAGCAGCCTGAGCATTAGAAACGGCTTCTCACCTGACAGATTCTTCTTAAAAATGGCTGAGGGGCTCCATCTCAGCATATTTTTGGGCCCAAAACCTCTTCTTCCTCGTGTGCCCATCGAAACTTTAGAAGTTGAGTGTCGAGTATGTTGTCCCTATTCTCGTTATACATTTATACATGTACTTGTTCATATATCTTGTATTTAGTATTTCATGTATCTTGTATCAATACAATATCTTGTACGTGGTGCAAGTACCCTAGTGAGTGCATGTATCATATTATTGGTTTTTTGTGGTATTTCAAGTGTCGTGTGGACAACTTGCTCTTAGTGTGATCGATAACATAACTGATTGACTGACTTATACAATCGTATTTAGGTTCCTGATTTTATAATAAAATAATTATGATTGAGACTACACTGGACTTGTAGAATTTTCATTGACATTTTTATAGACCCATACTAAGTCTCGTATATAGAACATAGCACCCTTAAAATGCCAAAAATGGAAAATTATCCATCAGACCGACATACCGACGGTATATCGTAGCAGACCGTCAGGGCCCAGTCTGCCTAGTCAACAACGCTGACTAGGTTCCTTTCTTTGTCCATTGGATCCTAGTGCTAGTTTCTAAAGGCTGTGATTATTGGAGGGGGCATAGATTGGTGACTTGTCACGCATCACGTGGCTCCTATTTTCCTCTTTCTTTTCTTTATAACTTTATTTTATGTCTATTTCTCTTTCCCCCCTTCTTCATTCTCTCTCTCTCTCTCTCTCTCTCTCTCTCTCTCTCTTGCTTTAGATTGAACCTAGGAGCTAGATCTTGAGATCGAATGGTGTGATTTTTGAATCCCTCTTAGTGGTGGAATAGAAGCTAGACTTGGAAGCTTGACCTAGGCAAATATATCTTGCAAATAGTGAATAAAACCATAATTTTATTGTACTTTCATTTCCTATGTGATTGTTACTTAGTTTTATCCAAAACACTTTTCTTTAGATTATTTTCATCGTTTATGTATGGCATTATATGGATTTTTGTTGTGGTTTAACCTAGATCTAGATTTCTAGGTCATAGCTTGTGATACCATATTGAAAACTAGGTATAAGTTGCTATACCTAGGTTTTTATCATCAAATATAGTCATAAATGTTGTAGGAGACTCATCCCTAGCATTAGAACTTGTTGGAATTGAAATGGGTGAAATCGAGACTTGGTTTTAGTCCCAAGAATAACATTCCTGAGCCTTTTCTGTGTACATTCAGTGCAGGAGGCATACCACTGGTATACCGTTGCCGGTATACCGACCAAATAGGATTTGGTATGGGTTTTTATGTTTTGAGTTGTTATGACCAAGTAGTATTTTTTCGGCATACCATCGGTATACCGATGCCGGTATAACGACGATACACCATCCAACAATGTGTCTTTTCCAATTGAGGTTCTGACTTGATTTTGGGATTCTTCGCCATACCACCGGTACACCGCCACCGATACACCGTCGGCGTAACAGTCTGATATCCAAGTTCCAGTTTTCTTAGTTTTTTGTGTACCAAATTGTGGTATGAGTTTATAGTTCTTCTTGTATACTACCCTAGTGATTTTCTAGTATATTTTAGTACTAGTACCTGCTATGCTTGCGTTGTATAGATGATACCTATTATGATATCCTGAGAGTTCTGGGACTTATTGACTGATAGCCTGTGATCATTGTTCGAGGATTCTTGTGAGCCTGAGGGTCTAGTATTGTTCATATTGAATAACATAGTGTTAGTGATTGTATTCCTAACCTGATATATATATTTTGTAGTGGATGGAGAAATTATTGATAGATTAATTCGGTTGATAGACCGACCTGACAAATAGATTGATTCGACTAATCAACTAACTGACTGGTCATGTTCTAGATATGACTACTTGTATCCGTGCTCTGGTACTAGCTTATCCTTTGAGGTACTGCACTACCAAAATATGATGAAATAACGACATTTTTAGCAACGTAGTCTGTAATCGTCGCTAATTTTAAAGAATTTAGCGACTCAATAAATAAACGTCGTTATACGTCGCTGTTGGCGATGAATAGCGACTAGTAGCGACTGTACTTAGGTTTTTTGAAAGAATAGTCATTATACGCTTCTTTAAAATTGCTAAACGACGCTAATGTTTTTGATTTAGCGACTTTTAGCGACATTTTTACCGACATTGCTTATTTTTTAATTAGCAATATTTATAAATGTAGCAAGGCGTCGCTAATATTAAAATAGTACAAGGAAAAGTCAGAGAAGGCGAAGGCGGCCAGGAAGAAGGCGGAAAAGTTGTGTGGTGGATCGATTCCGATGATGGAACATTTTTGTCGTACGGTACATATTTTATTGTATACATATTATTTTAATCAAAGTAGGATAAACTATTTAATTTTAGTAACATACATAATGAGTGGATAATAAGTAGTACGTTACCGAGAGAGATGAATTTTTTAGGATGAGTATCTTAGGCTCCGTGAACGATCGACCCAGCCCACACATGGAGAGGCCGGTAGTTCCTTACAACCCCCGTCCAACCAGCTCCGTCAGTTGACGAGCTGTTGATGACCGTCGTTGGTGGTCTGCAGAGGGGTACGTACTATAGTAAGAGGTCCTATGGTGCCTATGTTGCGTCGCAATCCTCTAGGACCCCCTCTGCCAGTGTGCATACCCCACATCCCTCCTAGGAGTCGGTGCGAGCCCAGCAGGAGAGAGTTGACTATGAGATCGCGACTCTGCTTGACGAGTTGCTACAAAGGATTACGTCGCAGCCCAGACCGTAGACGAATGATGCGATGCTCATAGCATATTTTGATTTGTTTGAGCGTAGCATGACAGAGCCGAGGGATCTGGCCACGTCGACAGAATACAACGTGACGACGCTGTAGGGGTCGCATGTAGCCATAGGCGATGCACTAACGAGGCTATAGACGACACAGGTTCAGATGAGCCATTCAGTGGAGCAGAGTGCGGTGAAGATGTTATCTGTCATTGATACTTGCAACGCTCGACTGACAGCATTGGAGCCGATACGTCCTCCTGGTCCGCCGGCATCGACATCTACATCTACTTAACAAATTCCTCCATCGGGTGCCGTGATGCTTTCACAGGAGCAGTGGGACATACTATTATCCCAGATTTGCGGTGGTGCTCCTCCTCCGGATCAGCAGTAGTTGTTCTTTGGACAAGCTCATCTCCTAGGCTCGCCACGGTACTCCTCATTCGGATCAGCAGTAGTCCTAGTTATGACAGTTTATTGGTTTACGAGTTTCAGCCCATGATCTTGGGTCATTTATGTATTCATTTCATAAATTTATTGAGATAGTGTTTCAGACTTTATTTGTTGACACTCAGTACCAGTTGTGATGCGTATTGGATATTTATTTTCAGACTTAGATTGTAATTCCAATGTGTCTATTTCTTTAAATTTTATTTTATTATTCATATTAAATGTATGAGAATTTACCGGTATTAAGTATTCTACCGAAGGGGTCGGCGAACCTAGGAAATTCAACGGAGGGTTGCTCCGGGTCTAATAATAATTGATAAACTGCAGACAGATTGTAATGTGAATAATATACAACCTGCATTTTTTTTTTGAAAATTAGCGACATTTAGCGACGGTCAGCTACGCAAAAAAATGTCGCTAGCTTGTGTCATAACGTCGCTACTCTGTATCAATAACGTCGCTAGGTGTAGCTAAACGTCGCTGATATGCTGACATAACGATATTTACCATGTTAGCTAGATGTCGCTACATTTCTCATAACACGTCACTAATAACAAAAATATTAGCGACATTTACCGACACCTCCGTAGTCGCTAATATGATGACATTACGATGCTAAACGTAGCTAAATTCAATAAACTTGGCGACCTCATAACGTCGCCAATAAACGTCGTTATTGCGTCGTATTGCGACATTTTACTTGTCAGCGACTAGCTAAAACGTGACTACCACTAAACGTCGCTAATTATATTTAGCGACATTTTTTTACCAATTTAGTGACATTTTTAAACGTCGCTAATATGACTTATTTTGTTAGTGCTGGCCTTGTTATCATACTGAGAAGCTATATTTTATTGGTGCACTGTGGTGCCACTCATGTTCCTAGTGCACTAGGTGCGACTACATGCTATTTATGTGCATTGTGGTGCTATACTATATATATATATATATATATATATATATTATAGTATATTATATTATTTTCTGTATGGGTGCCCTTGTAGATGGTCAGTGATTCTAGCGTGGACTAGGAGTAGTATTTGTGTATTGATTGTGCATCTAGGCTCATGACGAATCTAGATTGGAACAATTGAAAACCAATGTGGATTCACACCCTACATGTACTATGGTACGATATCTTTGGAGGATGATCGTATGTCCACGATACGTGATTCCATATAACTATATAGTTTATTAGGTAACTTAAAACTCGTAAATTCATTGGGTGGGAACATGATCCCGAGATCATGTGTTGCTGGCCATCCATTGGATACTGTGGTATCATCCATTCTAGTAGAGTGCATTATCTGACTTTTATATTACTGTTACCGATCCAGTGTCTACCTTATAAGAGTACTTAGACTGTTACTGATTGACTGTTACCGACCCGATGATCTCCTGTGGGGTGGTACTGTAGATTGTTACTGATATCCATGTATAGTATATGGTTTGTTCAGTCACGTTTTAGCATTGCACGATTTGCGAATCCCTATTGCATTACTGGGGTAACCCATATATTCATCTAACGAGCTGTAGGAATTGATAGATCGCTTCATCAATTCATTTGTGTTTATATTATATTACCTACTAGTAGCCCATGGATGTAGACTGTCTAGGCATAGTGGTTCAACCCTCATCCTTGTTTGGTAAAGTGTTGGGCTACTACCTGATGATAGGCTTTTGGCCTAAGTTGCGACACAGGTTCCTATATACTGCTATTGGTTGGGTTTTTTTTCATTCACTCGTGCTTTCTTGTCATATTTTCTATTAGGGGTTTGACCCCTCTGGTTTTGTTTGGCCAAAACTGGTAGCGGAGCCTCAGGATCCAGTGTATTTCACCCTTGATGGCACGTACCCACATGATGGTCGCAGAGGGGCATGAGTGGGTTTATTTTCACCTGAAGAATCATCTATCGATATCAACCCGGCGGTATAGTATGGACGTTTGGAACATAAATCTCATTAACCACATAATCTATTGATAGAAGCAATAATCAAGTTCAGTGGGTCAGTGATTTGATTATGTTTCCAGATAAAGTTTGGAACATAAATCTCATTAACCACATCTTCTCCGAACCAGAAGCATATGCCATCACTCATATCCCGTTGTCTCAAGAATGCAGGAAAGATAAATTGGTTTGGATCCATACCAGAAATGGCTTGTTCAATATTAAGTCTGCTTATAGAGCTCTTCAAGATACTTATCATGTCCCTACGTCAATAGAAGGCATTGATCCTATCATCTAGAAATTACTTTGGCAGTTGAATTTTCTATGCCCAAGGGTTCAAATTTTCTTCTAGCGATTGCTTACTGACTCTTTACCTATGGGAGAGAATGTCCAAAGACGGATTCAACAAATCAATCCACTTTGCTCTCTATGTAAGTTACATTTTGAATCTCGTGATCACCTGTTTTTGTATTGTCAAGTTTCAGATATAGTATGGACGTGCATACAAGAAGTACATGCCTATCTATATCCAGATATCACAACTGTGGAACTGATACGAAGGGTACTAAGTGGAGGTGATCGAGATACTATTAACATATGCTTCTACCTCATGTGGAGCATATGGAAAGCAAGGAACACCTCTATCTTCAACAACAAACCCTTTGATACAGCTTTTACCATCAACTCTGCTACTAGGATGCAAGGAAAATATGACAATCTTGCATGCGACAACATATCTGTGTCCCAAACTCAGAGCCTATCGAATCAGACTGAGTCTTGGCTACCTCCTCCAACTGATGTATGGAAGATTAATTTTGATGGTGCTTTCATAGACGAAAATATGGGGAGTGCTGCAGTGCTCCGTGATGACAAAGGTACATTCAAGGGTGCTCTATCGTGGTCACAATTGGGGGGATCTCCACTAGAATATGAAAGTATGGGATTACTGTTGGTAGTTGATCTCTACAAACGGGAAGGACTCAACAATGTAATCATTGAAGGGGACAGTAAATTATTGATTGATGCAATCACACATGTGGACTATGATATTCTCTGCCAGGCCCGGCAAGCCATTGAGGAAGGACGAGCTATTCTCACATCTTCAACGGGCATTACCTTCTCCTTTGCTGCAAGGAATGCCTATAAGGTCGCTCATTCACTAGCACATTAACTGCAAATCAGGACTGTACCAGTTGTTAACACAATGCTCCTCCTATATGTCTTTTATCTCATATCATTCAGGATATGGGGAATATATGTACTAACTCTCTATGAATGAAGTTTCATTTCATTGCAAAATAAAACAAAAAACAACAACGACGGAAAGGCATCCCCCGAAGAATCATTTATCGATATCAACCCGATAGGGTGTTCAAGCCCCGCCTGTATTGATTTTTCCTATATTGGCATTATTATAACTTGGGAAGTAGGAGGAAGCGGTGGTATTGTCTCGGACGTCGCCTGGGATTGACTCCTACGTAGTTTACTACGAATCTTTGTAGAGGCAAGCTTAGGCCTCACTCTCTTCAAAGATATCTCCAAGGCATGACAAGCTTCATCTTCCTTATCATCCATAGACAATGGGTCTGCATAGCCATCCACCTCCTCATTGGCGGCCAATGCATTGTCTATAGGTACGACATCAAAACTACTAAATTGTCTAGATCTGTTGAACTGTCCAGTTGCTTCCCTCTTTATGAAGAGCCAGCCTCATAACTAATGGTGTCCACTTCCTTCGACTCATAAAGCTGCTTCTTGACGCTACTCTTCTTCAAATTGAGCCGCCGAACAATAAAAATGTGTGAAAGCATTGACCATTAAAAGTTGTGGTTACTCAGAGGGCAAAGTGAATCTATTTTGATGCCATCTTCAAAAAGTGTCACGACCTGTACCCGGATGATCCGGACACGAGTACGTGGCAACGTCCAACATACGTCGTAACAATGACGTAGAACGCTATACTAGGTCAATAATACTATCTATCACATCTTACAATAATATATCATAACCTATCAATGATAATCTCCACTCCAAAAGGAGGACAAGTTGATAATATAATGACAATATCAATACTCAATCACAATGAACTATATGGAAGATGAATGGCACGATAATGATATAAAAGAATCAAAAGAAGTCTAGAAATATACACAGCACAAACCATCATCAATGAGTCTAGAGTCTAGCAATCCTCAACATCAATATGTCTTAAATATAATACAACTCAAAAGTCTCAAAGTTGGAAACAAATACAATATAATATAAAGTACTAAACTAGCTAAGTCACTACTAATGTCTCCTCTACGGGAACGAGATCCTCTTGAGGCTCCTTGGTATATCCATCGTCTACTCCCGGTCCATAGAAGGTAAGACAAAAGTTTTGTAAATCATATGAAAAATGTTATCCAGTCAAGATTGGAGCGAAACACATAAATGTAAGTAGAAGCAGGTATAACGGAAATAGAGAAATAGAGTAAACTAGCTATGTGTTTTAAAATATTAGTTTATTATGTGATTGGCTTGGGAGCACGAATCAGGTTAGATCATATATGATTAGCTATGAGTCACGAATATAATATAGGATCAGGCTCAATCATATATGATTACTATGATGCACGGATAAAGGGTCAGGCTAACCATACGTGAGGTGTAAGGTTAGCTATGATGCACATACATGTAAGGGGTATGATCACATAACCTACTAATACTTCTCCCGTCCACTAGCTAGTACAATGTATCCAATTACGACTCCTCATGAATGGTATCTATATATACTAGCCCGTGTATCACTGTGTCAGGAATCAAGTATAACACTACAGAATTGATATCATAGTAATCATCAAAATAATAATAAATGTCAGATAATGTACTTGCCTGATATCCGGAGTGAGAAACAGTCATAAGTGCTCACATTGGAGTCAAAGAGTCCTAAATAAAGGATATCAATGTTAATGAGTAAAATGAAATGATAATCATGCTTAACTAGCTAATGGTAATGTTTTTAGGCCACTTTAGGTTAACTAGATCGATACCTTGTTACTCTAGGTTTTAAAGTCGTATTAAGTATACAAGTCAAATACTAGTCTTATATGGCTATTACTAAGTTAATATTAACCATACTAGGTACCACTAGTATATATAACTCATACCCTTTTTTTTATAAACTCATTACCTTAGCATTGAGTATCATGAAACCCATTTCAATTGGCTTCCATGATACTCAAGTGTCAGGTGTTACTACCCCCATCCTTCACTAAACCCAACCTACACATACCTATACATATCACAGACACAATGTACACATGCCTGTATTCACTCCCTTCACTAGTACCCTTACTATCACTCATCCAAATACTCACAGACCTGCACATTACCCACACACCTATATTTAATACCTCACTCTAAAACCCATATTTCACTACTCATACTCACCTCACTACATATGTTGTTGTAGCAACCTGGAGCAGGTCCACTGCACTGCAACAATTGGCCTCACACTTACCTGTGCAAGCTTGCCCGAGTCCAATGCACATCACAATACACTCTCCTTAACCATGCTGACACACACACACACACACACACACACACACACACACACACACACACACACATATCAGTCATTCCACAATACACTCCATATACTGAACCTGGCTTGAACCCCCCCCCCACTTGCAGTGCAATTCTAAGGCACTGCACAGTCTCCTCAAAGCAGCACACTCTCATTTTCTTGTTGTATAAAGGCAATACCCAGACTCAAACTCCCCTCAAAAGACCTGTTGCTACTTCTAATCCTCCTTGTTGGTAGAAGCAACATCAATATTAAACATCAACTGCAACAAAAATAATAGCAGTCATTGCCTAATCAAGACCTGCACTCCACTACCAAATGAATACAAAGTATAACCCTCATTTGATATAAACACTTGAATATAAACAGGTAGCCAACACCTATACATTCTTCTCATTTAGCATAGACACAAATATATTATCCCCCCATAAACACACACCCCACAGTCACATATCAATATATATATATATACAAACACCAAACACACCTAGAACTGATACAAAAATAGTTCACTCTCTCTAACACACACACACACACACACACGCACACACACACACACACTAGCTTGTACACCACCATATATACATACTTTAATGATACAGTCACCACCCCTCATAATAAATGTATACAACCATACTCACTTGTGTAAACTACATAGACACCAACAACTATCAACTCAAATATATTAAACACCTATAACGACATACATATGATACACACAACCAAATAGGATACTCTAGTGATATTCATTCTCAACCTTCCCAAATCACCCCCAAAATGTATTAGACGCAATTTATATATAAAGTAAAGCTATAATTAAGTGAATTAGGGTAATACAAATGATTAGAGAAGGAATTGGTATGTGGTTCACAAAATACAAAGAAAACACCAAAATTTTAACTCCGTATTATTGCATATCACGATACGGCCTACTCGTATCCATTTGTGGACACATAGCTACCCTCATAACATTAATACAAGTGCAATTAATCCTAATTGGCCAAATAATACCCAAATTCGAAATTCCTCTAATTTGGACATAAAACTCAATGTAACTATCACAATAGGGCTCAGTAGAACCTAATTCTTCTTCTTATAGGTAGTCCTAAGCTATGGGTGGGTTCCTATATGTTTATATGACATTTATAATAGAAATTGCTAGGCAATTGAGGGTTATACCTATTGGTAGATTGATTCCTAATGAATTCCTCCAAGAGGACACAAGCTTGTATAATTTTCTCTCCTTGATGCTTCTTGCCACCTCCAAGCTCTTAGGACTTCTAGATGATGAGAATGAGATGAATTGGGAGTGAATTGAGTGGAATTTGATGGAGCGATAGGTGTATTTGAGAAAGAACACAAATTGGGGCTAAATGACTAATTAATGTAGATGAGAGAGAAGCTCTCTCCTCTCTAATAGGGCCGGCCATACATGCTTGGTGCTCAAGCAAGGCACAAGTCTTAATTATCCCTATTGGGTTGTCATGAAGAATATTTAATTAAGGAGAATGTTCTATTCTGAATGAAAAGGAAATATTCTATTTCCTAACTAAAGAAAACTAATTAATATAGTCTAATTATAAATATTCTAATTAATTAGGACCAATGGGTCATGTCAAGCCTAATTGGGTCCACATGGGTTCACTAGCACTAGGTCTAACTAATAGGATACTCATAAAATTATATTACAATATATATATATATATATATATATATATATATATATATATATATATACACCAATAATATAAAAATGACAAAAATATCCCTTATATGGAAAAGTGATGGTGACAAATCTACCCTCCTTAATATAATTTCGTCCTCAAAATTAAAAGGCGAAACTATCACTAGAACCAACAATCACAACGAGAAAGGAAGAAAATACCTCACGGCTCGAAAATATAGGGGTTATCACTCGCGCATCTCATCCTCCCT
Source organism: Iris macrosiphon (assembly GCA_036927795.1). Taxonomy (NCBI): domain Eukaryota; kingdom Viridiplantae; phylum Streptophyta; class Magnoliopsida; order Asparagales; family Iridaceae; genus Iris; species Iris macrosiphon. The sequence continues at coordinate 203,332 of JAYESA010000268.1, forward strand.
CTCCCAGGTTGACTCACCCGGAGAGTGATGCCTTCATGTGACGCGAACCAAGGAAATCGTCTGATTCCTCAACACATTCTTCCTACGATCCAGAATTTCCACTGGTTGCTCTGGATAACTGAGAGTCAGGCCCATCTTGATCTCCGAGTGATCCAATACGTGACTAGGGTTTGCCACGTACCGACTCAGCTGCGACACGTGGAACACGTTATGAACTCCCTCTAGTACATGCGGCAAGTCTAGTCGATAGGCCAATGCACCGACCCTCTAAAGAACACCGAAGGGTCCGATGAACCGTGGACTAAGCTTCCCGCCTACACCAAAGTGAATCATGTCTCGTGTCGGAGAAATCTGCAGGAACACCAGATCGCCAACCACTACAAAAATATGTCCAATTAGCGACGTTTAGTTATGACGTCACTATATTTTATGAATTTAGCAACGTTATTTTATAACGTCACAGGACGTCGCTGTTAGAGACTGTCTGCTACGTTCCGCGACTGTAAATAATATTATGGAATAAGATATCGCCAACTGTCGCCAGACGTCGCTATTATTTTTATTATAGCGACGTATAGCGACTTTAGTTTTCATAAGCCGCTAAATATTATAAAATCTGCGACGTTTAGCGACGTTACTTTATGGCATCGCTAACGTTTTCATATAGGTTAACAATGTTCATTTTTTCCATCTTTCTCTCCAAAAATTTCCTAACAATTTTTAGCTTCTGCGCGCGCGAGCTCCCCCCGCGCCCTCCTTCGGTTCCACAGCTCCAGGCCGACCGTGCTCCCCCTCCGACCCTGGCTCCACCGAACTCCTCCTCCTCCACCGAGCTCCTCCTCCTCCTCTCCGGGCTAGCTCCTCCTCTGCCACCAAGTCCTCCTCCTCTCTGGGCTCCTCCTCCTCCTCCTCCACCGAGCTCCTCCTCCCCCCTCTTCGGACACCCCCACCTCGGTCAACCCCCTCCTCTCTGGCCACCCCTCCTTAGGTAAATCCTAACCCTAACTCGGACACACACACATGCAGACACTAACCCTAACCCCGAATCAGACACACACACGCACAGACACATTAACACATACGGACACACACAGACACACATTCGAACACACACATGTAGACACACACACACACACACACACATACACACACACACACACACACACGGATATACTAATACATGCGAACACACACACACACACACGGATACACGCGGACACACACACACACACACACATACACACTAATATTAACCCTAATACGGACACGCGGACACACCCACACGTGGACACGCGGACACACCCACACGTGGATACTAACCCTAATACGGACACGGACACTAACCCTAGTAGTGGTGTCCTAGTGTCCATAATTGGATACTTAGTGTTCGTATCATGATACACCATGATACGTATGACTAGATTTTATAATTTGGGTGTTTTGGTGTCTCATTGTGTCAATTACTTATATATTGTATTAGATATATTATTCTATAGCTTCATTTCAATTATATATATATATTGGTTCTCCAATTGATATTGGTGTTGTTTATTTGGTATCATGGTGTATTTGTGTTGATATACGATTGTATCATGAGATTTGGGTATGTGTTTATGTGCATATAGTGAGGTGTATCATGGAAATTAAATATGTGACTATATATATATATATATATATATATATATATATATATATATATATATATATATATATATATATATATATATATATATATATATATATATATATATATATATATAACGGTGTGCATTTGTGTCTAAGTGTAGAATATACCACTTGAGTACATGAGTGTTAGTAAGTGGTGTTGTAGATGAGTAGGTGTTCCTGTGAAGAGAAGGTGTCAAATTGGTGTACGTATGTTGCATTGTATTTGGAGAGTGGTGTTGAGTTATCTAGGATGTATATGTGAGAGTAAATCTATAGGTACCTAGATACAAGTGAGTATCAAGGGGTGATGTATTGTGTTATGGGTAAGATACTAGGTAATGGGTTAAAGTACTAGATAAATAGCTAAGGTACATTACGGATACTCATGAGTCACGATATGGATACTCACGCATCATAACTCGAATACTAACGATATGACACAAATACTCACTTTAATGAACATTTGGATAATATACTTGAACGATGTCTATTCATCTTTGCAGAAGTATCTAGAAATGGATCTGAATTACTACCTGCATCATCGTTCGTGGATGCACAACCGTCATCCTGATGTATTAATCCTGACCGGAACTGCTCTACTCCGAGGAGAGCCCTAAACCGTTCGTGGATAATATACCGAACGCCTTGGCAAACTACATGAACTTCTCTACTCGCTCTATGTATTAATCCTGCACACCGCACATGTCATCAGGATGACGGTTGTACATCCATGAACGATGATGCAGGATTAATACAAATGACTAGAGAAGGAATTTTTTTGGATTCGTGTAATGTCAGATTAGGGCTCTCCTCCGACGGTTTCACCCAATTTAGACTTTCGGGATCCCAGTATTCGTGTTGGCCTGTGATTGTCACCCCGTACAACTTACCGCCTTGGATGTGCATGAAGACTCCATATATATTTCTAACCATTATCATTCCGGGTTCGAACAATCCCAAGAGAAACATTGATATGTACTTACAGCCGTTGATAGATGAGTTGAATCAGCTATGAAAAGTAGGCGCCACCACGTATGATGTTTCCAGAAAGCAAATTTTTTAGATGAGGACAATACTTATGTGGACCATCAACGACTTTTCGGCCTACGAAATGTTATTGAGATGGAGCACTCATGGTCGTCTCTCATGTCCGTATTGCATGGACCGTACTAAGGCTTTCCGTTTAAAAAACGAAGGAAAATCGTGCTTCTTTGATTGTCATTGATAGTTCCTACTGAAAGATCATCCGTTCAGGGGGAATATGAATGCGTTCTGTGCCGGTGTTATGGAGAAGGCCGATCCACCGCCAAGGTGGTCCGAAGACACGATATGGAAGGAGGTCAGAGATTTTCCAAGTGTTATCGAAGATCCTACAAGAGGGTACAAGTATGATGGATTTGGTCAAACTCATAACTGGACGAAGAGGAGCACATTATGGGACCTGCCATATTGGAGCACCAATATGATCAGACATAACCTTGATCTCATGCATATCGAGAAGAATGTGTTTGACAACATAATTAATACTGTGATGGACATAAAGAAAAAGACGAAAGACAATCCTAAGGCTAGGTTGGACTTAGAAGAAATATGCAGATGACCTGCGTTGCATTTGATAAAGGAAGAAAATGGGAGGGTGATGCAGCCTAAGTCAATTTTCTTATTAGACAAGAAAAAAAAAAGGAGACTTTGTAGGTGGATCCCGTGCCTAAAATTTTTAGACGGGTACATGTCGAATATGAGAAGATACGTCGACCCGAAGGAGAACAAATTGACTGGTATGAAGAGACACGATTGTCACGTATTTATGGAGAGGTTAATTCCGATTGTATTTTGGAAATTCTTACCGCAGGTAGTTTGGGATCCATTGACAGAGCTTAGCATATTCTTCAGAGATCTTTGTTCTACTAAGTTGCTTGTCGATCGTCTAGAAAAGCAGGAGAAGGACACTGCGATGACACTTTACAATCTTGAGATAGTGTTTTCTCCTCGATTTTTTGACTCCATAGAGCATTTTTTGATTCATCTTTCCTATGAGACGTGTTGGTGGACCTGTCGGTTATCGGTGGATGTACCCGTTCAAGCGATATTTGAACCACCTCAAGAGGAAGGTAAAAAATAAGGCACGGGTGGATGGTTCTATTTGTGAATCCTATGATCTCGAGAAGATTACAAACTTTTATTCGATGTATTTCAAGCCTCATGTTGCTACTAATAGAATGAGAGCTCCCAGAAATAAGACGGGTATCAGGAATCTAATGAGGCAATATTGAAAGTATTCAATACTTTCGGAAAACCCTCGGGTAAAATGAAGAAGAGATATCTGAATGACGACGAGCTTAGGGCCGCTCAGTTGTTTTTATTACTTAACAGCGACGAGGATGAGGTGGAAAAACTAGAGGGGTAAGTAATTAATACGTCGACGTTTATGTCATCTCAATACAACTATTACACTAACTGGCCTATGCTTTATTGTGTTTCAGCACATATAATGATGCGGCAAGGTCGAGTAGACCATACGTAATAGATGAAAAAATAGAACAGAAAATGAGACTTCATTTTCCTTCATGGTTGACAACATATGTAAGGATCTTGGAAATTACTTTTTGTGTATGTATACTTGCACAATGATTAACGTTAAACTTAATATCGCTTTATTTGATATTTAAGTCGATCGTCCAGTGGCAACAGTTGAGAATGAATCTATTAGAACTGTAGCAAAGGGACAAATTTATGCCATCAAGATATGGCCAACTTACTGTGTGAATGAATTTAGGTTCAAGTCAACAAATGTCGCAATAAGTGACATCTTCCTGAATCTCGATTCTACAAAAAATATTTGTTTGTGTGTCAAATCTTCGAACTACAAAGACGTCGATCCAGGCACTGATTTCTTTGGTGTCTTACGAGAGATTGTGGAGTTGACATATAATTATGCCACAAAGCCTGCTAAGATCGTGTTATTCAAGTGTGAGTAGTTCGATCCCATCCAAGACCAAAGTTAGAAAATTGACAAGCATGGTCTTGTGGATATAAACTACCGGCGTCGATATCAAGGATATGAAATATTTGTTCTATCAAGTCAAGCTCAGCTAGTGTACTTCACAACTTATCCTAAACGAGGAACCGGGAGGTCGGATTGGTGGGCAGTCTGTAAGACTAAAGCTAGAAATTCTTTGACGTTGACAAAATAGCTTATCAAGAAGATGACCTACCTTTTATTACAAATATTATAGATGTGGACTCAACGGAACTTACTCATGACATATTTCATCAAGTAAAAGAGGTAGAAGTATCAGAAGACGATGGCGAAGTAGATAAAAGTGAAGATGAAGAGGAATAGGAGGATGAGGAGGAAGAAGAACAAAATAAATTTTTAGATGATGATTGAAAATTAAATAAAATTTATTTCTACTTTTTTGTGGCCTAGTTCTGTGATACTTATGTTTGTGACGGTGATACACACTTATGTTTTGTGATGGTGACACTTTTATCATTTAGACTTTTATTGTGGCCTAGTTCACAACTTCTGTGTATTTTTTTCTGTCATGTAATCTAAATATCTCTGCGTATTTGCTTTTTTATTATATGTTGTTCTCAGATATGTCTGGACGACGCGGATCATATTCCCGTGGTAGATCCTCTAGACGTCCTCTTCAGGACACAGATATTCCTTCTCGATCCTCGTCCCCGAGTACTCCATACTATCGACCAACAGTACCTCAGACTGCGACTGCGACGATCGCACGCGATAGTACTCCTTGGACAAGCAGTACTCCTGGGACCAACAGTTCTAGGACCGAGAGTATCCCGTCTAGTGTTCCTGCTTCGTCCAGTGTTCGTGCTGCTAACGGTACCACGGAGACAGAGTAGCAGATGGCGGTCGAGCTGACTCCGTCTCCATATCAGAGCGATTCTCCTTACGCTCTGCCGGATGAGACGAGAATGGAGATCTGGGCCGATGTCCATACAAAGTAAGTTAATTAGTTATTTGTTTCTTATGAATATATATATATATATATATATATATATTCACTTTTTAATGCGTTTAATTATCAATGTATATATAGATATCGTCCCCCGACGGTACAGAGATCACTGGAATATTTTCTGAGGCAAAACTATGGTGGGCCATGGATAAAATACTCGGATGCCTCGGAAGAGAGAAAGACGTTCTAGTTTGGACACTTCAAGGTAAAAGTATATTTGATTTTAACATCTTTAATATTTTTATGTTAATATTTTATAACTAACTATTGTACTTCTTATAGAGAACATATTTCTATCAACCACACCAGACCGCATAGATCGAGCAGCAGTTTCCTTCCTTCGTCGCCAAGCTCATCCATGATGCTATAAATGATCAGAAGGCTTGTATTCGCGAAGGAAAACCGATCCAAGGCTGGATCACGCCTGAATAATGGAATGCGATGAGGGATAGATTCAATGAGGATAGGTATAGGGAAAAGTCAAAGAATGCCAAGGCGACTCGGCAGATGGCGGGGAAGTGGTATGGTGGGTCGATTCCGATTACGAAATATTTTCGTCGCTTGGTACGTCTTTCATTGTATACGTATAATTTTTAATCATCGCGGCCTAATTTTTTATTTTAATAACAAATAATATATTTTTTAACAGGTCCAGAGGGGTGAGGACACAAACATGGTAACAGTGTTCCTCGCCACTCATAGGAAGGGGGGACAACTTATCGATGATAGGGCGACGCAGAGCTACGCAATTTTTACTCTTATGTTATGTTAATTTTGATATAACTTAGCAAAAATATATGTAATTAGTAATAAGTACCTAAGATATAGAGTAAGTAGTACACTTATCGATAGATAAATATTTTCTAGGATGAGTATAGGAGGCTCCTCGATGAGTCAACCCAGTCCACACCTGAAGAGGGGGGTAGTTCCTCGTAACCCCCGACCCATCCAGTTCCGTCGGATGATGAGCTGTGGATGAGAGACGTTGGTGGTCTACATAGGGGTAGTACTACGGTAAGGGATCCTACGGCGCCTATGTTGCATCACAGTCCTCTAGGACACCCTCTGCCGATGTGCATACCCCACAGTCCTCCCAGGAGTCACAGCAAGCCCAAGAGAGAGTTGACCTTCAGATCGCATTACTGCGTGACGAGTTGATGCAGAGGATTACGGTACAGCCGCAGCCGCAGACGGACGATGCGACGCTCATAGCACGTTTTGAACCACTGGAGCGTAGCATCATGGAGACGAGGGATTTGGCCACGTCGACAGAGCGCAACATGACATCGCTGCAGGAGTCATAGTTGACCGTGGGTGCTACACTATCGAGGATGCATGTGTCACATATTGAGATGAGCGAGCGAGTGGAGACCATGGGCGCTTCACTATCGAGGATGCAGGCATCACATCTTCAGATAGACAAGCGAGTGGAGCATAGTACTAGGAGGTTATTATCTGTCATGGATACTTGCGACGCTCAACGTTCTCCTGGTCTGCCTGCATCGTCATCTACATCGACTCCTACATCTGGTTCTGTGACGCTTACACAGGAGCAGTTTGACGCGCTATTATCTCAGATTCGACGCGGCTCCTCCTCCTGATTATTAGTAGTTTTTTTTTCGACATGTCTGTATTAGCCCATTCACGGGAGTTTGTACTTATTATTTGTAGACTTTTATTGTATGACTTATTTGTACATTTTTATTGTGACTGGATATTGTGTGACTACATTCGGGCCTTACAACTTTTTATTGATTTATTTCATCATTGTTGTTGTGTGATTGTACCGGTGTTGAGTGTTCCACCAAAGGGGTCGGCAAACCCAGAGAATTCAACAGAGGGTTGCTCCGGGTCTGTCTATTTATTTGAAATATGACCAAACTACAGGCATGTTATAATGTGATATTACATGCATTTATTATTTTTTCAATCTTAGCGACATTCAGCGACGTTTAGTGACGTTTATTGACGTCCATAGGAGTTGTTAATGACGTCGCTAAACTATCAAATAATTTATTTTATGTCGCTAATCATCACTAAACGTCGCTAAATATTGCTGGCATGGCAATTTTTGTCATGTCAGCTTTTTATCGCTGATTATGTCGTAAGTTGTCGCTAAATTTAACGACAATTATCGAGTAAAATAAAATATCACAAATTTAGCGACCTGAGACGCTAAGAGTCTCTATTCTTGCGACTTTTAAATGTCGCTACAGCGACATTTTCCGACGATATTTTGATCAGTGACTAGCTTTTTGGTGACTAAATCAAAATATCGCTAAATACGTCGCTACTTAGTATTAGTGACGTAATTTAGCGATTTGGCGACTCTTTCCTGCGTCGCTAATTTACCTTATTCTGGTAGTGAACCTAGAACATAACAAGGCCTTATCACTTAATCTAGAACAAAATAATCACAAGCAATCAAAAGCAATCACAACACAAAATCTAAATTCTATACCTTAAACACTAAATGTCTCCAGTGCCTATCGGCCTAATACCGCTGTCTGTCCTGCGCCACTTGAATTCTATCTCTAATCAGCTTGACCTTCTCAGTTGCATCTACAACCATCTCAGGGCCCAATAAAGCTCTCTCTCCAATATCGTCCCAAGACAAGGTTGTGCAATATCTCTGTCCATATAGAGCCTCAAATGGTGACTTCTCTATACTGGCCTGGTAACTGTTGTTATAAGCAAACTCTACCAGGTGAAGTTGATCCTCCCAAGAACCCCCAAAATCTAACACACATGTGCAACGTATATCTTCTAGAGTTTGAATAGTCCTCTCAGACTTTTCGTCCGTCTGAGGTGATATGCGGTTCTAAACTTGAGCTGGGTGCCTAAGCTAGCCTGCAAACTCCCCTAGAAGTGGGATATGAAGCGGTTATCCCTATTTGAAACTATGCTTACAGGAACCCCATGCAGCCTGACGATCTGCCTCATGTACATCTCTTCCAGCTTATTTATAGACAACTATTTTGAATGGCAAAAAGTGGGCCGATTTGGTCAACCTGTCTATGATGACCAAAATTCTTTTTTTTTCTGGAGATCGTAGAAGTCCGAACACAAAATCTATAGTAATATGCTCCCACTTCCAATCTGGAATAGGTAATAGCTGAAGTAGACCCCCTGGCCTCTGTCTCTCAGCTTTCACCTACTGACACACTAAGCATCTAGATACGAAGCGTGCTACCTCCTACTTCATACCATACCACCAGACGTGCTCTCTCAGATCTCTATACATCTGTTTGGAACCTGGATGCATAAAGTACAGAGAATGAGCACATCCTGCAACACTTTCTCTCTCAGATCCCCACTCGACACACATAATCTAGTACTGTTCTGCAAAGACCCATCCTCAACAATAGTAAAATCATCTACCAATCCGGCCTGAACCTGTGCTCTGATGCTCCTCAGAGACACATCTTTATACTGTGCAGATTTGATCATGTCCATCAGCTCTGACTGTATCTACAAACCCCATATCTGCATCTCCATGCCATGAATCACCACCTCAATAGCCAAGATCTCAAGATCTGCCAACAAGTGTATATCTATCGTCAAGTACATAGCTACCAGATACCTACTCGAGGCATCAATAACTATATTGGCCTTTCCTGGGTGATACTGCAATAAAATGTCAAAGTCCTTCATCAGCTCCAACTACCGTCTCTGCCACATGTTCAGTTCTTTCTGGGTAAACACATAATTCAAGCTCTTGTGGTCTGTAAAGATTTTTACACGCTCTCTGTACAGATAGTATTTTTACAGTTTAAGAGAAAAGATGACAGCTGCTAACTCCAAATCATGGTTCGGATAGTTCTTCTTATGAGGACGGAAGTGCCTGGAAGCATAGGCGATTACCTTTCTATTCTGCAGCAGAATACAATCCAAACCCTTTCCCGAAGCATCACTATAGATAGTGAATCCACCTGTCCTTGATGGCAACGTCAAAATATGAGTTATTGTCAAACTCTTCTTCATCCCATCAAATGCTGCCTGGCACTCATCAATCCATACAAACTCCACGTCCTTTCGGGTAAGTCTGGTCATAGTTCAACAATCCTAGATTTTCTTTATAAACTTCCTATATTAGCCTGTCAGACCCAAGAAACTCTTAATCTCTGCAACTGTGTTAGGTGTCGTCTATGCCTCAATTGCTGTAATCTTCTTCGGATCCACAGAAATCCCATCTCCAATTACAACATGTCCCAAGAACTCCACCTGATCCTGGAAGAACTCACACTTTGACCGCTTCCTTTACAGCTTCTCCTTCCTGAGGGTCTCCAACACAATCCTCAGGTGCTCCTCTGGTGTCTTCGAGTAGATCAGAATCTCATCGACGAACACTAATACGAACTTGTCATGGTAATGGTGGAATACCTTGTTCATCAAGTTTTTGAACACTGCCGGGGCATTGGTCAACCCAAACGACATTACTAAGAACTCATACTGACCATACCATGTCCAAAAAGCAGTCTTCGAAATATTCTCCTTCTTTACTTTCACCCGGTGGCAGCCTAACCTCAGATCTATCTTGGAAAAAATCTTTGCGCCACTCAACTGATCGAAGAGATCATCTATCCTCGATATCAGGTATTTGTTCTTAATATTGAGGTTGTTTAGAGCCTTGTAATCGATGCACATGTGCACCGATCCATCCTTCTTCGGTACGAACAATACCGGAGTACCCCAGGGTGAAGAACTGGATCTGATAAATCCCTTGTCTTGCAGCTTATCCACTTGCTTCTTTAGCTCTGCCATCTCACTGTTGTTGATTCTATAGACATGCTACGATATCGGTTCTGCACCTGGAACCAAATCTATAGAGAACTCAACATCTTTGTCTGACGGCAATTTTGGTAACTCCTCAGAAAATGCATCCAAGAACTCAGCTATTAAAGGATGAGACAAATCCTTCTCTTCCACCATAGCTCCATAGATAATACCATCACTCTGCGCCGCTGTTCCTCTGGGAAAATTGAACTCTGGCTCTCCAGGCGGACTGAACAAAATTCTACCTTATTTGTAATCTATACTAGCATGGTGCCTATTCAACAAATCTATCCCGAGTACAAAGTCGTAGCTCAAAAGTGGCATTACGAGTCGACACGCACTCAGCTTCCGGCCTTCCAGTGTAACTCTTTGCTCATTGCAAACATCATTGACCAGGATAATGCCTCCTCCAGTCATGATCTTGCAAGTCCTACCCAAAGGCTCACCTATAATATGGTGCTTGAGAGAACAAGAAACATATACAAAACTATAAGAAGCACCACTATCAAACAATGCTAAAGCTGGAGGAGAATCAAGAAGAACAGAACCTGTGATGCATCTCCTATGGGCTCGATCTCCTCGACCGTCATGGCAAGAGCCCTGCCCTGTGGTGCACCTCTTTGCTGCTGGTACTGGACGTAGCGTTATTGCTGGATCAAAAGTGGTCCCCTTGGTTGTACCACAGGTGCTGCAGGAGCTCTAGCTGGTCCCCTCTGAGCGTCTGCTCTATCCTGAGCTGGAGCTACAAGGTAGTCCTTCAGCTGATGTGCAGATGATCCACAAAACAAGCAGGTGCCTGTTTGTGGTAGAAAACGAAAGAATGAAAATGTATTCAAGATGGGGTTTACACAAAATCTGCCTTCTTTGGTTTACAAACAAACTTGTACAAATTGATCCTATACGAGGATGTGGGAGTACAATTTATTTAATCTGGGTAAATATTACTATAGGTGTCTGATCTGCAGTCGATCACTTTAGCCCTTGGACCATACGATGATGAAGAAGTGCCGTAGAAGACAGGAAGCATCTTCGAAGGTTACAGAAGAGGGTAGATGCACGATGCCAAAGTCGTCGATCCCTACTCTTTGCCTGAGCTCCGGATTCTTCTCTCTCTCTCTCTTGACCTCTGGTTCGATCTTTCTTGGAAGTTTTTAGACCAATTCCTTCGATCCTCCATTTTTTTGTCGACCTTGTTCCTCATTGATAGAGGTCTCTATTTATAGAGTTTTAGTGACAGTGACCACTCCGTCGTTGTAGAAACCGAGGAGTGGAAAGTACAGCACCCTTTTACACAATGGTTAAAATAACTAATGCCTACGTATAGATGATCCTTTGAATGAGCGTGTAACGCGGGTCCAACTAAGGGACAAAACGCGTATAATCGCTACGAAGATCATGGCGTAGAAGCCACGTAGGTAGGTATCCCTTGTGTAGAAGAGGTGGGCGTAGAAGCCAATGTCTGTCACCATGACATAGAAGCCAAGCAGGCATAGAAGCCGAATAGGCGTAGAAGCCAAGCGGTCATAGAGGCCGAGTGGGCGTAGAAGCCGAGTGGTCATAGAGGCCGAGTGGGCGTTGAAGCCGAAAGGGCGTAGAAGTCGAGTGAGCGTAGAAGCCGAATGGGTGTAGAAGCCGAGTGAGCACAGGAGCTGAATGGGCGTAGAAGCCGCTGCGTACCGTGCTAGAGTGCTGATATGGACGTCTTAGCCGAAATTATGGCTTTTGAAGATATAATCAAATCTCTTGCAATAAATGCAGAGATTTGCCACCATCCTGTGCATTAAATACAGAGGCGTGTTTTTGAAGGTCTACAGCCCTTCTGTGCATCAGTCGCAGAGACGTGCCTCGAGAAACTGTCATCGCTCTGTGCATTAGATGTAGAGACGTGCCTCGAGCAATTGTCATCGCTCTGTGCATTGGACGTAGAGACGTGCCTCGAGCCCCGTACGGAGTGCAGCTTTTGATGTGGCAGGTGGTTTGTCTACTGCAGAGCGTAAACAGCTCATGTCTGCCTGTGTAAAACAAGGCAGCGTATCCCTTCGTGCACGTAAAAGCAGTTTACGCAAAGGAGATGGTGGTAAATGACAGCCTGGGTCGCAGTACTGTACCATCATTATAGCCGTCGTCTGGGTAGTCGAGCAGTATCCCTTTGTCAGAAGTCCAGACGTCAGGTTCATTGCAGGATCTGACAGGTTCATTGCAGAATCTGACAGGTTCACTTCGGAGAATACAAAGCGTCTCTCGTACACTTCAATGCTGCGTTGGAAAGAGGATGGATTTTACGCCCAGTAGTCGATGAAGCACCATGTTTACGCTGAAGCGGTTTTGGACGTACTGCCTTACGCGGATGGTCCTTTGAGTTTATTTTTCACGCTGTGTTTAGCGAAAAATGCTCTTTTGCACGCTTGATGGCTCTGAAGGCCTCTGTTTACGCTGCTCTGCATTAATATGTTGCGTATAGCCATCCGACGTATTTTTTATGCTTCTACAAGACCCCCTTCAAAGCTTTCAAATTCCTCGGAATTTGGAACGCTTTGAAGGAAGCATGAACCGCTCCTCGTAACTCGAAACGTTTCTGAATGGAGCGTTAAAACGGTCGATGCTGACTTTATGGCAGATTTATTGGGGACTAGTGTGACCTCTTTCGCCTATAAAAAAGGCTGGGGGTTAACCCGTTCTCCCCAGATTTCTATCACCACGCAGAGATTATCGCCGGAGTTCGTCGGGTTGACCTGAGGAAGAAGGAGATCATGTTCTTTCGGCATGTAAGGAGCCAAAGAAGACGGCATTTTCGAGCAAGTGTCCACTGCAACGATGGATCATGGAAGGATATCTTAGCCTCCCTTGCTCGGGATAATCAGCAACTTTATATGGCGGTTCTTCCAGGAGAAGGGAAGGGTCGCATTAGACCACACAGCTTGTAAGTAGTGTCTTCTCCCGTTACCGGTGGACGAGGGCAGGCAAAACTGGCTGCTGTCCAGGATTGAGTTGGATGGAATATATCAACTCAATCGGTCACGGCACACGGAGCATGGGATCTGCATAATTTATGCAAGCCCCAACTCTGTATTCTCCCGCCGTTGATCATTGCCATGTCAGTCAGTTCACTGGAACTGACTAACTGCTGGAGAAGATGGATGAAGAATTGAAGCCCATTGAGAACCTGTCAGAACAGCTTCTGGGCGATCTTCAGTCGACGATGAGGAAGCCCTTTGTAGACGGGGTTTTCCTCAGATGTAATCATGAAAATAAAGAAAAATCCTTGTAGATTGGATTTCTCTCATATGTAATCATGACTTTAATCTTTAATAAAATCGCCTTTCTTCTCTACATATGATCGTTTTGCCATACGTTGCTGTGAAGTCTGAATATGTGTAGCTTCGACACGTCTGATTCTTTACGCCGACTATGTATAGAAAGAGTGCTAGGTCCAGTCTTTTTACGTATAGCAAATAGTCCATAGAACGCTGTTGAGCATTTTGAACATTTAGAACTGTCCTGCTGCTAGGACTGAGGAACCGCGTAGAGCTCTGAACTGTTGTTTTTACTTCTGATGAATAGAATTTTTGTTCAGACTTCGTCTTCAAGAATGATTTCTTGAAAATCCCTTGGAACAGGGTCGAGAAATGGCTGTCAAACTGGGTTGCCATCTTGATAGACGAGATACTCAGACTGGAGTCTGGATGAACCTCCAATTGACCCGAGAAGAGTAATTTCTCAATGTTTGAACTCTATATATTTTGGGGACTTGGGATATTTTGAGGTCAAGAAGGAGTATCTTCTGTGTGAACTCCTGTAATCGACCGCCTTGAGAACTGTTCGGATATGCGGAAAGTCAGAGATCCGTAGTGTAGATGAGCTGAAAATCCTGAGTTCGTAGCCTATTGAGCGTAGAAAGCCACCGAGCGTGAAATCGTAGATTTGTAGCTTCTGAACGTGAAGTCGTAGGTTTGTAGCCTCTCGAGCATAAAAGCTACCGAGCACAAAGGCATCTGGGCGTAAAACCATAGACTGATAGCTTGCGAGCGTAAAACCGTAGATCCGTAGCTGTCGAGCGTAGAAAGCTTCTTAGCGTAGAACTGTAGATTTATAGCCTGTGAAAAAAAAATCTTCTGAGCGTAAGGTTGTGGATCTGTTGTCTCTGAGCGTAAACTAAACGCCACCGAGCGTGAGATCATCGATTTGGTATCCGTTGAGCGTAAAGTCGTAGGTTTGTAGCCTCTCGAGCATAAAAGCTACCGAGCACAAAGGCATCCGGGCATAAAACCATAGACTGATAGCTTGCGAGCGTAAAACCGTAGATCTGTTGCTGTCGAGCGTAGAAAGCTCCTTAGTGTAGGAACCGGCTTTTGCACGAAAAACTCTTCGAATTTGCTGACTGTCCGCTTTCGAGAGTAGTGGGCTTACGTAGTACCCAATCATAACCAAATATTAATTGTGAGATTTGGTTAGGGTTTCGAGGAGTCCGTCCGAGGATTCGAGGAGTCGACCCGAACTCTATATATATATCCCAAGCTTTTGAGAGAAAAACTTTTTCATCCGTCTTCTGCGAAAGAGAGCCTTCGACTGTTTGAGTTTTTCCCCTCGTTCTTTCTCCGAGCACTCCGAGTTTTCAGAAATGGCGCCGAAACAAATCCTCTCCAAGGAAAAGAGTATAGGTTCTTCTTCTCGTTCTTCTGCCCCAGCGAGAGAGTCTTCGGTCGGGCAAGGTAAACTTTCTTCTGAGCGAAGCATCCCGCCGACGAGTAGCGCACCCGGCCTTAGAGGTAGAGCCTTTGGGATGACAAAGAATGACAAAAAATCCTTCGCACACGCTGAACGTGACCGCGCTAGGTCGTCTGGTGTTTGGGGCAAGACTGGGCTTGCTCCCTGCCATGGTGTGCCGTATACAGGCTGGCCTGAGAGCCATGACTGATGGACTGCTCGTCGATGAAGCTCGGCGTGATAGCTTTCCCCGGGTAGAGTTACCATACCTGTACTTGATGGGATGGTTAATTCTCCACAACCCCCGGTTGATATCTTCCGGCCCTGGTAGTAGCTCGGGGGGGGGGGGGGTAGTTTCTTGCTGAACTACAAGGACTCTCCCTGGAATATGAACACAGTTCAAGACTGTCGGCTGGTGCTGAGCCTCAGTCACGGCTGGAAGCTCCTCTGCACTGTCTCCTCTGTACATCGCAATCAGTCGGGGATTAGGCTTGAGGATTTAGGTGGAGAGAAGACCAATCTTTCTTCGGAAGCTTTTAATTATTTGGTCTGCATCAGACCCTCCCATTTGCTGTACAAAAGCGAAGATCATTGCTTCTTCGAGCCCTACTTGCCCAGTCGGTTTGCCAGGCAGTTTGGGTACGATCAGCTGCACGTGGGCAATGCCGTCACCAGCCTCAGGTCCAGGGGCGGACTCATTGATGGAGCCAGAGGATGGCGGTATTTTATCATGGGTTGCACGGGAGCAATCTTTATCGTGCCGGTCGTCACCCTCTCCACGGAGCTGCGCATCCTTCATTCGTATGCCCAGTTCTACGTGGCGATCAATACCTTCCATCGCGATTTTGACATGTGTGGAAGCTTTAGGGTGCCTTCTCCCAAGCCCGGGGGAAGAGTCGAAGTCCCCTCGGTTTCTTCAAACGAGGGTGAGGAGTTCGTCACTCCGGATGAGCCTCTGGTGTCGGTGCCGAGGTGTGAAGTGCCTCCACCTGCGGGGGCTTTGGTAGTCTCTGGGAAGCGAAGGGCTCCTGCTTCCAAGAAGGCTTCTCTTCGTAAGAGGAGGAAGAAGATGGTTGCTCGTCCTCTCCGCGTTCTTGGTATTGAGGCTCCTAGAGAGGATCCTGCTGTCTCCCCTGTTGGGGATGTCTCTTTGATTGGAGGTTCCTCGCCTTTCGGAGAGGGACCCTCAGTTTCGGCTGGCGGTACCGGAGAACCCCTGCTTGAGTCTGCCGTTGCTGCCACCGCCTCCGGTAGTGGAACGAAATCGTCTGCGTGGTCGAGGCAAATGAGAGAATCTTTCCCTAGACCAGCAACGGATAAAACTTCTGCCGTGTCCGTGAGCATGCCTAGCAAGATTCCAGCTGACGAACCTCGACTGCATCTTGGTGAAGGCTCGATAGAGCACCTGGCGATGTCGGTTAGCCCACCCCCTTCTCCAGGTATGACAGTTCGTATTGCGTCATTAAGGCGTGATTTAGCTACATCGGCTGCAGATGCGACATATATACCGTTGGCTACGGGTAAATATCATCTTTATGTCTCCTCTTAGAAAGATTACCATCATATTGATATCAACTTTCTTGTCCTCTTCTCAGGGGACGGCGTCCACGGGGAGTATAGCATTGAAGCGCCTTCTGGCTCTGCTCGGGCTCCTGGCGATGATACGGAGGCGCCCGACTTCGAGGAGGAAATATCTTTGGGGGCCAGCTCGCCCGGAGTGGTTTTGTCATCTCAAGAGGAGGACGAACCCGTTATCGTGACCTCGTCTCTCGCGAGTATGCCGATGACTTTGACCGTCGTTGTCGCACCTCCTTCGGTCGCACCACCCGTCGAGGCGGCGGCTGTGGCCACCTCGTCTGTAATCATTCCTGGAGGGGGACTCGCCAATATCGCGGCCACTTCTGGCGTCCAATCAGATCTAGTTGCGCTGACCGAGCAATATACCAGCCTCTTTTACACCAGTTTGAAAACGCTGATATCAATGGTGTTGGCGAAGAATTTTGACTTCGAGCGTCTGAAGAAGGCTTCTCAGTTTTCGATCGGGGCGGTCAGGGAGTTCGACGATTCTAGGGTAGCTAACGCCCTGGAGGCGATGGTTAATGGTTTGGAGCAATCTATTAACGAATACTTACAGCTGGCTCGGGGCAGCCTTGAAGCTGAGGTCCAGGCCAGATACGACCTCATGACTGCGCGGCTTACTAAACAGCTGGAAAGCCTAGATAACTCCATCAAAGCACATAAGCTGGAGATGGATGAAAGAGAAGCTGTCGTGGCGAAGGCTCTTGCTCTTCAGACGAAGTGCCAATCCGAGCATGAAGGGAACGTAGCGAGGGCCCGCAAGTTAAAGGAAAAACTCGCTCTGGCAGAGGAGTGGGCTTCTCAGTCGTTGGCAGGTCTAGATGTAGCGACTGGTCGACTGAGCACAGCACGCCAGGATCTGAAGCGTGCAGAAGCTGCCCGTACTGGCTCTCTTCGGGCAAGGGTCGAGCTGTCCTTTATGAGCAATCCCGAGGTACGGCTGGAGCGGGCCCGCGCTGATGCCTTGGTTTCCAGGAATGAGAGGATAGCTGCACTGGTGCAGCTGATTCGCGATCTGACCACTCCCCCATAATGATGTACCCTTTCTTCTTTTTGCTTCCCAGATGTAATTCTGCTCTCTTTTTTCTTTGGGAATAAATAAAAGTGACTCTTTTCTGACTTTGTGGACCCATTATTTCGGAATATAAATGACAGGTTTGGGCGAGAGTGATATCAGAGGTAGTATGGACGTGATAGACTCTCGATAAACTTTTAGCAGGACATATCTATTCAGAGGTCATACGGACATGATAGAATATGCTTTGGTAGGATATATCTATTCATAGGTCATACGGACATGATAGAATATGCTTTGACTAAAGTTGGTAGACAAGACGCTATCAGAGGTAATATGGACGTGATAGGTATCGCATTTTCCAAATTAGTCGAACAAATCTATTCAGAGGTTATATGGACATGATAGAATATGACCCAACTAGTTTTCGTTTTTGGAAGTAGTTTTGTCAGAATTGAGATTCTCTCTATATTCCACTTGAGCAGAGGAGTTTAAGCATAGTACCTTTTCAGGAATTTACCGTTGATAGGAGCCATTAACAGGTCTCCATTAGGCTGGCCTAACCTGTAAGCGCCGTTTGAGAACGTTGTCTCGATCACATAAGGGCCTTCCCACTTGGGCTGGAATTTGCCTTTACTCCTGTGAGTAAGGATCATCGGTCTTCTTACGGCTAAAACTATCTCGCCGACTTTGAACACTCTTTCCTTTACTTTATGATTGAAAGCTCTGGAAATGCGTGCTTGGTAGAGCGCGATGCACTGTTGAGCTTGGAGGCATTTCTCGTCTAATCCTTCTAGCTCTTGAAGCCTTAACAGGTCATTCTTTTCTTGAGTCAGCTCATTAGTCACAGCTATCCTGAGTGACGGGATCTGGATTTCAATGGGGAGAACTGCTTCACTCCCGTAGACCAGTGAAAATGGGGTACAACCTGTCGGTGTTCGTACCGTTGTGCGGTATGCCCAGAGACATTCACCCAGCTTCTCATTCCAATCTCTCTTGTTTGAAGAGACGAACTTCTTCAAGAGTTTGATAATAGTTTTGTTGAAAGCTTCCGCCAAACCATTAGCAGCTGGATAATATGCCGTAGAGGCAATATTATGTATCCGATTTTTATCGCAAAATCGGTGAAACGCTTGGCTGATAAACTGAGGTCCATTGTCGTAAATTATCCTCCGGGGTACCCCGAAGCGATAAATGACGTGATGCTTGATGAAGCTGATTACATTAGACGCCTTTACCTCAGCAAGAGGGATAGCCTCTGTCCATTTGGAGAAGTAATCCGTGATGGCCAGTATAAACCGGTGACCTCTGGAAGAAGACGGGTGAATAGGACCAATGATATCCATACCCCATGCTTCGAAAGGCCAGGATGCAACCGTAGGATGTAGATATTCAGACGATTGATGTATGAAGTCTGCATGAACCTAACAGGCTCTGCATTGTCTTGCATAGTTGATCGCGCCTGCGATCATAGTGGGCCAGTAATAGCCCATTCTCCTGATACGATCCTGTAGCTTAGGACCGAGCTGATGTGCTCCGCATACGCCATCGTGAGCTTCCCGGATAATCTGCTGTGCTTCGTCGTCAGAGAGACATCTCAATAGCAGTTCGTCGTAGATCCGGGGATATAGGCCTTGTGAAGATGCATCAAAGTAGAAGCGTAATGATCGTCTTTTGACGGATACTGCTTCTTTGGGGTCCTCCGGCAAGATTCCGTATGCAACGAAATCTATGAAGGGACTTCTCCAGTCTCTTCTAGGAGGATCTGTGTTCACAGCGTAGCTGCGTTCTATGTGAAGGTTGTTCTTCATACAGAATAAATATCTGTTAAGAAGGATTACCGAATTCTGCCTTCTTATAGGAGTGGCTAAATCCGCAGCTAGACTGGCTAGGGCATCAGCTTCCAGATTCTGAGATCGAGGTACATGCTCTAGGAAGAACCCTTTAAATGTCATGGCTATCTCGACCGTTGCTTG
Source organism: Iris macrosiphon (assembly GCA_036927795.1). Taxonomy (NCBI): domain Eukaryota; kingdom Viridiplantae; phylum Streptophyta; class Magnoliopsida; order Asparagales; family Iridaceae; genus Iris; species Iris macrosiphon. The sequence goes on from JAYESA010000268.1 coordinate 223,038, forward strand.
GTGATAGGGGATGAGGTCTGGATTCTGGACTTCATATATTCCCCTAACTTGATTGACGATAAGAAGAGAATCACCGAAAGCTTCCAAGGACTCGACCCCCAGCTCTTTGGCGACTTGGAGCCCGATTAGCAGAGCGTTGTACTCTGCCACATTGTTGGAGCATGGCTCGCTAAGAGAATATGCTCGGTAGATGACGAGTTTATCAGGAGTGACCAGGACGATTCCTACCCCTGAAACCACGTTTCCCATGGGACCAGTTCTGGAGGCTCCATCGAAGAATAGTTGCCATGCGTCACTTTCCATTGCGGAATTATATTCTGCAACTTCGTCGGGAATGTCCTTATATAATTTGGAGGCCTCCAGGATCGGATGAGCAGCTAGGAAGTCGGCCAGCGCTTGGCCTTTGATGGACTTCTGCGGGACGTATACCATGTCATATGGTGTTAACAGCATCGCCCAAGTCGCGAGTCGGGAATTAAGAGCACTTGGCTTGCTCATCAGTACTCGAAGAGGGTTGATCCTGGAGATGATATGAATAGTCTGGACGGTGACATAGTGCTGCGTCTTCTGGATAGCGAACATCAGAGCCAAGCACTCTTTCTCCACTAGGTTGTACTAGTGTTCAGCTCCGACCATCATCCTGCTGAGGTAGTAGATAGCCTGTTCATGACCCATATCGTTCTTCTGTGCGAGAAGAGCTCCTAGCGAATGATCCATCGCTCGAACGTACAGCAAGAATGGTCTTCCCATGATGGGAGTCACCAGAACTGGCGGACTGGTGAGATAGCGCTTGATATCTCCGAACGCTTGCTGACAGGTTTCGTCCTATACGAAGGATACACCTTTCTTCATGAGATGCGAAAAGGGCTGACATCTCTCTGAGAGGTTGGATATGAATCGCCGGATATAAGCCAGACGACCTTAAAATCCCCGGAGTTCCCTCAGATTACGGGGCGGTCGCATTTCTACGATGGCCTGGACTTTGTCAGGGTCCACTTGGATGCCTTTGGCGGTAATGACAAATCCCAGGAATTTGCCACTAGATGCACCCAGAAAGGACTTCGTAGGGTTCATCTTGAGTTGATGTTGGCGCATTAACTCGAATACCGTCCTCAAGTCTTGAATGTGATCATCTTTGAGGCGGCTCTTGACGTCTATGTCGTCTACGTAAGATTCTACTATTTTGCGTAAATACTCATAAAATATGTTACTCATAGCCCGTTGGTATGTAGCCCCGGCGTTCTTCAATCCGAAGGGCATGACCATATAGCAATATACCCCAACGGGGTCTGGAAGGCAGTGTGCTTCTCGTCTTCAGGATGCATCTTGATCTGATTGTATCCTGAGAATCCGTCCATGAAAGACATGCGTTCAAATCCGCAGGTGTTGTCGATCATGATGTCCGTGATGGGAAGAGGGAACTCATCCTTGGGGCAAGCCGCATTCAGATCTCGATAATCGATGCAGATACGTATTTTCCTATTTTTCTTTATGACTGGGACAACGTTGGCGACCCAGTCGGGATGTTGTTCTTCCCGGATGAAACTGCAGGCTATCAACTTCTTGACTTCAGCTTCGATGGCGTCCATCATATTCGGGCGGAACCGACGTTGGTGCTGCTTCACAGGCTTTGAATCGGTCAATATGTTGAGTTTGTGAGTAGCCACCTTTGGGTCAAGGCCCGGCATGTCCTCATAATCCCATGTAAAGACATCGATATACTATTTTATCAGCTGGATAACTTCTTCCCTTTCAGCTGGGGAAAGATTGTTACTGATAAATATCGGCTTTGGCGAAAGTTCAACCCCAACATCAACCTGGATAACTTCGTCTTTGGTGGGAGGTTCCCTTTGCTCGAAGCAGAATTCCCACTGCGTATCCATTTGTTGGGCCCAAGGGTCATTCTCAAACAGTTCAGATTCTTGTTCGTCTGATTCGAAGGAATCTGTTACTACCATATTCACTGATAATGTTTGTTCGAGAGCATCAGGTGAGTCAGAGGGCGACGAGCCATTCTGAGAAGAGGAGAAGATATCCTCGTCCGACTTAGAGGAGGTGGCATACCCCAACCCGAAATGAGTTCGTTGATAGTAGGGGTCGCCGCGCAGCGACATTCGTCTGCCTCTTCCGTAGTTGAGGCCTGGCTTCCGCTTCAAGTCGTAGCCCATGTTTTGCATGATCCTCAACGCTTGCGGGCTGTATCGATAAACTTGCATTTTTCCAGCATCGTCATTGAAAGAATCTTCCTGGATAGCCGGTTGATTGCGCATGCGGCCGAAGACTGTTGAACGCTGGCTGCTGCAGGTAGGCGGGATAATGAAGATAGAATCCTCATATGGTCCATACGTCGTGACGACGTTGGATGATGATGCTACTTCCCAGACATACGGACGGTAGGAGTTCATAACTTCCAAGAAGTTTTGTGCTATGGGTTCTACCTCGTCACGGGGAGTGGATTCCTGATTTGGAATTTGAGCTTCAATATACTGGAAAAGAGGATGTTTATTATCATCTGGAACTCCGTTCCTGGTTGCATTTACATCGGTCGGCTGCCTGTTGTGCCGAAGGTTGATGACCAAGGGTGGAGGCTTCTGGTTCAAAGTGATCACTAGAGGATCACTCCCTTTTCCTGACTTGGTCTTGTTCAGGTGAATAGCCATAGGCTCCATGGCTTTTGGACGAGTGGTTCGTCCTTTCACTCTGATTGACAGCGGTAGTGTGGCAGAGGTTTCTTCTGGCTCCCGGTGGGATTCCTTCTGTTCCCATCAGTGGGCATGCGGAGATTGGGCACCATGATTTTCCCTGTGCCACCTGTGTACAACAGGTTGGCCATCTGGGTGGCGAATAATCCCCGGGGAGGGTGTCTTTCTGCAACCTGAGCTTGCTTCACGCCGTGGGACTTCGCCTGGCGTAATTGGGAGATTTGTTCAGACTGGCGTAAAGCTGAAGAGGTCCTCAGTCGGCCATCGGCTTTCCGCGTAATCCGGAGGGTAGGCAGATTGCTCCCTCGCTGGCGTAAAGGCCGAGAAGTTGAGTACTCTGCCGCTTGCTTTCCCTCGCAGAGATCACAACGCTCATCTGGTTCCCCGTAGAGGTCAGATGTTGTCTTGTGCACGGAGCATGATTTGTACTTCCGATTTGGCGCTGAGGCATTATCAGAAGTTTTGTCTGTACCGCGCGTAGCGGGAGACTGGTTTCTACGCGTAGAACGCAGTGGATACTTCTGGGTTAGCGCTGAGGCTTTGCCCGAAGTTTTGTCTGTACCGCGCGTAGCGGGAGACTGGTTTCTACTCATAGAGCGTAGTGGATACTTCTGGGTTAGCGCTGAGGCTTTGCCCGAAGTTTCGTTTGTACCGCGCGTAGCGGGAGATTGAATTTTACGTGCGGGGCACGGAGGGAGCAATGCTACAACCTCATTGGTCGGAGAGATCGGAAGTCTACAGGAATGGTAGAGGAGGTCTTGAGCATCCAGACCTTACGCAGCTTCCTGTTGTCTTGGACGGAGAGAGGGTGAGAGCTACCCCCGGTTCGAAGCATGTCTTCGTAGGCAGACTGGTCGAATTGGACGACCAGTGTCTTCTTCACGGTTCCTACAGATACTGCATCGTGTTGAGCAATTACTTCCTCATCAGAAGAGAAAGACGTCCCCAGCAGAGTCGCCATCTTGTTTGTGATGGAAAACGAAAGAATGAAAATGTATTCAAGATGGGGTTTACACAAAACCCGCCTACTTTGGTTTACAAACAAACTTGTACAATTTGATCCTATACGAGGATGTGGGAGTACAATTTATTTAATCTGGATAAATATTGCTATAGGTGTCTGATCTGCAGTCGATCACTTTAGCCTTTGGACCACACGATGATGAAGAAGTGCCGTAGAAGACAGGAAGCAGCTTCAAAGGCAGCAGAAGAGGGTGGATGCACGATGCCAAAGTCGTCGATCCCTACTCTTTGCCTGAGCTCCAGATTCTTCTCTCTCTCTCTCTTTTGACCTCTGGTTCGATCTTTCTTGGAAGTTTTTAGACCAATTCCTTCGATCCTCCAATTTTTTGTCGACCTTGTTCCTCATTGATAGTGGTCTCTATTTATAGAGTTTTAGTGACAGTGACCACTCCGTCGGTGTAGAAACCGAGGAGTGGAAAGTACAGCACCCTTTTACACAACGGTTAAAATAACCAATGCCTGCGTATAGATGATCCTTTGAATGAGCGTGTAACGCGGGTCCAACTAAGGGACAAAATGCGTATAATTACTACGAAGATCATGGCGTAGAAGCCACGTAGGTAGGTATCCCTTGTGTAGAAGAGGTGGGCGTAGAAGCCAATATCTGTCACCATGGCGTAGAAGCCAAGCAGGCATAGAAGCCGAATAGGCGTAGAAGCCGAGCGGTCATAGAGGCCGAGTGGGCGTAGAAGCCGAGTGGTCATAGAGGCCGAGTGGTCATAGAGGCCGAGTGGGCAATGAAGCCGAATGGGCGTAGAAGCCGAATGGGCGTAGAAGCCGAGTGAGCGTAGAAGCCGAATGGGCGTAGAAGCCGAGTGAGCATAGGAGCTGAATGGGCGTAGAAGCCGCTGCGTACCGTGCCAGAGTGCTGATGTGGACGTCTTAGCCGGAATTACAGCTTTTGAAGATATAATCAAATCTCTTGCATTAAATGCAGAGATTTGCCACCATCCTGTGTATTAAATACAGAGGCGTGTTTTTGAAGCTTTGTAGCCCTTTTGTGCATCATTCGTAGAGACGTGCCTCGAGAAACTGTCACCGCTCTGTGCATTAGACGTAGAGACGTGCCTTGAGCAACTGTCATCGCTCTGTGCATTGGATGTAGAGACGTGCCTCGAGCCCCGTACGGAGTGCAGCTTTTGATGTGGCAGGCGGTTTGTCTACTGCAGAGCGTAAACAGCTCATGTCTGCCTGTGTAAAACAAGGCGGTGTATCCCTTCGTGTACGTAAAAGCATTTTACGAAAAGGAGATGGCTGTAAATGACAGCTTGGGCCGCAGTGCTGTGCCATCATTATAGCCGTCGTCTGGGTAGTCGAGCAGTATCCATTTATCAGAAGTCCAGACGTCGGGTTCATTATAGGATCTGACAGGTTCATTGCAGAATCTGACAGGTTCACTTCGGAGAATACGAAGCGTCTCTTGTACACTTCAATGCTGCGTTGGAAAGAGGATGGGTTTTACGCCCAGGAGTCGATGAAGCACCCTGTTTACGCTGAAGCGGTTTTGGACGTACTGCCTTACGCGGATGGTCCTTTGAGTTTATTTTTTTACGCTGTATTTAGCAAAAAAAGCTCTGTTGCACGCTTGATGGCTCTGAAGGCCTCTGTTTACGCTGCTCTGCATCAATATGCTGCGTATAGCCATCCGGCATATTTTTCATGCTTCTACAGTGCCCAACCTCTTCCTGCAGATATCTCTAGTGTTCCTTAGCTTCCCACAATACGCATAATGGACAACTGGCTGGGTCTTCCTCTGTGGCTGCTGCTGAACAAGAGCACGAACCGATGCCTGATGCTGCTGGTGATGATGCTGGAACGTCCGATGCTGGATATGGAAAAGCTTGGCAGTTCCGCACTGCTACCAGTACCACCCGAACCATCTCTACCTCTCTTGAGCCTGAGTTCCAAGTCATCCTCTGTTGTCTGGTCTTCTTCTAAGATCTCCTTAAATTTTACGATACGACGCCCAGTACTGAGTGGTTTGATCTCCTTGATCAAAGCCTTCGTGAACTTCCTAGCTCGCACCACTGGGTTATGCACCATAGACTCCACGAACCGGCTCTGACAACAAAATTCTGCGACATACTCATCCATGGATATGCTCCCCTATACTAGATCTTGGAACTGGCTCTCCAAGGCACTCAAAGCCACATCGGGGAAGAACTTCTCTTTGAAAACTCCTTGAAAGTCTCCCAAGTCAGTCCCGGTGTAGTAAGCCTCGGCTCTGTGGGGTACCAGGTGAGAATGATATCAAACAAATGGCTTCCTACCGCCTTTATCTGCAAACTCTCCTGAATCTGGGCCAACCATAAGATTCTCTGAACATCCTCTAACCAATCATTTGTATAAAGTATCCCTTCCGTACCCTTGAACTTTAGAGGCAGCATCCTCTTGAAGTCCAATATGGAGCAACCTATAGCTGGACGAGCACTACTCTCTCAAATACAGCTAGAGCAACCTGGTGGGCACTCTTGATGCCCTGACGCATCATCTCAGTCTACCTCTGTTGAACCTCTGTCTGGGCCCTTGTACCTCAATAATCTCCCAGAATAACACAAACATCTGCGCTGCGTCAGTTGGTGGTGGAGGTTGAGGAGGAAGTCCCTCAGAAGTAGCTGTAACAGTCCTCCGAAAAGGTGAATGAGGCGGACCACTAAAAGCTACTGAAACTCTCACACGGACAGGTGAAGAAGGAGAAGAAACTCCAACTTCCCGAGTAGAAGGTCGAGAGGTGGAAGACCTCTCGGAAGCTGCGGCTCCAATGTGATGGGATCTAGTCTTCGGTGGCATCTTGAAGATAGATCGAAATAAGAAGAAGTCAATACGACAAAAGATAGGATATAATCAAAGAAGGACAGTTAAATTCAAAGAGAAACATACAGAAGAACATGTATAATCAAAAGCAATGGATTAGAAATTTGTATAGTTTTGATTGAGTAACTCTTATCTATAGCCGATATCATATATCCTATAGCAGGCTCATAATAGTACTCTAAGTCTGAGCACTACTACGATATCATACTAGTTGTGACCTCGAGGACCTGCATGGACCACCACTAAAACCGTGTTACGACTTGTACCTGGATGACCGGGACACGAGTACGTGGCAACGTCCAACCTACATTGTAATAACTACGCATAACGATGTACTAGGTCAATAATACTATCTATCACATCTCACAATAATATATCATAACCTGCCAATGATAATCTCAATTCCAAAAGGAGGACAAGATGATAATATAATGACAATATCAATAATCAATCACAATGAACTATAGGGAAGATGAATGGCACGATAATGATATAAAAGTATCAAGAAAAGTCTAGAAATATACACAACACAAACCATCATCCATGAGTCTAGAGTCTAGCAACCCTCAATATCAATATAAGTCTCAAAGATAATACAACTCAAAAGTCTCAAAGTTGAAAACAAATCCAATACAATATAAAGTACTAAACTAGCTAAGTCACTGCTAATGTCTCCTCTATGGGAATGAGATCTTCCTGAGGCTCCTGGATATATCCGTCATATACTCCCAGTCCATAGAAGGTAGGACAAAATTCATCTAAATCATCTGAAAAATATTATCCAGTCAGCATTAGAGCGAAGCACATTAACTAACAGCAGTTCCAATTATATTGATAAATACTATAAAATAGTGAGTGAATATACAAGATAAAAATGTAATACTATAAATGAAAGGAAGCATGCGAGAAATATAATCACATCACAAGAAAATAATGAGCAATGAGTAAGCAGGTAAATGTAAGTAGAATCAGGTATAATTAGAATAGAGAAATAGAGTAAACTAGCTATGTATTTTAAAATATTAGTTTGTTATGTGATCGTCTTCGGAGCACGAATCAGGCTAGATCATATATGATTACCTATGATTCACAAATATAATATAGGATCAGGCTCAATTTTTTTTGATTAGTTATGATTCACGGATAAAGGGTCAGGCTAACTATACGTGAGATGCAAGGTTTGCTATGATGCATGTACATGTAAGGGGTATGATCACATAATCTACTTATACTTCTCCCGTCCCCCGGCTAGTACAATGGATCCAATCACGACTCCTCATGACTGGTATTTATATATACTAGCACGTATATCACCATATCAGGAATCAAGTATAACACTACAAAATTGATATCGTAGTAATCATCCAAATAACTGAAACTGTCAGAGAATGTACTCGCCAGATATGCAGAGTGAGGAACAATCACAAGTGGTCACACTGGAGTCCAAGAGTCCTAAATAAGGTATATCAATGTTAATAAGTGAAATGAAATGATAATCATGCTTAACTAGCTAATGATAATGTTTCTAGGCCACTTCTCTGTCCATAATAGGTTATCTAGATCAATACCTTGCAACTCTAGGTTTTCTAAGTCTTATTAAGTATACAAGTCAATACTAGTCTTATATAGCTAATACTAAGTTAATATTAACCATACTAGGTACCACTAGTATATATAACTCATACCCCCTTTTTTGTAAACACATTATATTAGAATTGAGTATCATGAAACCCATTTCAATTGGCATCCATGATACTCGAGTATCAGGTGGTACTACCCTCATCCTTCACTCAACCTAACCTACACATACCTATACACATCACAGACACAATGTACACATGTTTGTCTTCACTTCCTTCACTAGTAACCTAACTACCACTCATCCACATTCTCACAGACCTGCACATTACCCACACGCCTATATTTAATACCTCACTCTAAAACCCATATTTTACTACTCATACTCACCTCACTGCATATGTTACAGTTGCAACCTGGAGTAGGTCCAATGCACTGCCAAAGTTGGCCTTACACTTATATGTGCAGGCTTGCCCAAGTCTAATGCACATCACAATACACTCTCCTTAACCATGCTGATACACATACATATATTACAGTCATTCCATAATACACTCCAAATACTAAACCTGGCTTGAACCCCCCCACTTGCAGTGCAATACTAAGTCCCTGCACAGTCTCCTCAAAGCAGCACAGTCTCGTGTGCTTGCTGAACAAAGGCAATACCCAGACTCAAACTCCTATCAAAAGACCTGCTGCTACTTCTAATCCTCCTTGCTGGTAGCAGCAACATCAATATTAAACATCAAATACAACAATAATAATAGCAGTCATTGCCTAATCAAGACCCGCACTCCACTACCAATTGAATACAAAGTATAACCCTCAACTGATATAAACACTTGAATATACAGGTAGCTCAACACCTATACATTCTACTCATGTAGCACAGACACAAATACATTATCCTCTATGAACACATACCCCACAGTCACATATCAATATATATATACAAATGCCATACATACTAGAACTGATACAACCATAGTTCACTCTCTCTAACATACACACACTAGCTTATACACCACCATATATACATACTTTAATGATACAGTCACCTCCCATCACTTACAATATATGTATACAACCATACTCACTTGGGTACAACTACATAGACACCAACACCTATCAACTCAAACATACACAATGCCAAGGTCAATATATCAAATACCTATAGTGCCATACATATGATACACACAACCAAATATGATACTCTAGTGATATTCATTCTTAACCTTCCCAAATCACCCCCAAAATGTATTAGACACAAATTATATATATAAAGTAATAATATAATTAAGTAAATTAGAGTAATACAAATGATTAAAGAAGGAATTGGCATGTGGTTCACAAAATACAAAGAAAATACCAAAATTCTAATTTCGTATCATGGCGTATCACGATACGGCCTACTCGTATCCATTTGTAGATACATAACTAGCCTCATAACATTAATACAAGTGCAATTAATCCTAATTGACCAAATAACAAACACTTGGTGTCCCAAATCCAAAATTCCCCTAATTTGGACACAAAACTTAATGTAACTATCACAATAGGGCTCATTGGAACCTAATTCTCCTTCCTATATGTAATCCTAAACTATGGGTGGGTTCCTATAGGTCTAATATGACATTTAGAATAGAAATTATTAGGGAATTGAGGGTTATACCTATTGGAAGATGGATTCCCAATAAATCCTCCAAGAGGACACAAGCTTGTAGAATTCCCTCTCCTTGATGCTCCTTGCCACCTCCAAGCTCTTAGGACTTCTAGATGATGAGAATGAGAGGAATTGTGAGTGAATTGAGTAGATTTTGATGAAGGGATGGGTGGATTTGGGGAATAACAGAAATTGGGGCTAAATGACTAATTAATGAAGAGGAGATATAAGCTCTCCCCTCTCTAATAGGTCCGGCCACACATGCTTGGTGCCCAAGCAAGGCACAAAGTCCTAATTGCCCCTATTGAGTTACCATGAAGAATATTTAATTAGGAAGAATGTTCTTTTCTTAATGAAAAGGAAATATTATATTTCCTAACTAAAGGAAACTAATTAATCTAGTCTAATTATAAATATTCTAATTAATTAGGACCAATGGGTAATGTCAAGTTTAATTGGGTCCGCATGGGTTCACTAGCACTAAGTCTAACTAATAGGCTATATATATATATATATATATATATATATATATATATGAAAATAATAAAAATATCCCTATAATAGAAAGTGATGGTGACAAAGATGAATAGAGGCTTTACAATGATTCTGTTGTTCACCCTGAGCACAGGGATGCAGTAATTAGATCTTGAAGGGCCGACTGCCCTTACAAAATTATAATTAAGGTCCTTTCTTTCCTCATCAATGCCATAATGGACATAGGGAACTTTCATTCATGCATACATAAATATTTGCTATATCGTATCCCCAAGGAGGATCCGGTCACGATATTGTCTGGGAAATGAGCACAAGAGAAGAATACTGTGAAGAAAACAAAATATCCGTTTGGGTAAGCCTAAATCAATAAAAGGACGTGCAAGATTTTACATAGTGAATTAAGCCTATTCTTGCTAGAAGCACATTCCCGTGATTACCCTACTTTCATGCGAAGTGTGTTTTTGCGAGAATTTTACCACCACTGGAAAAAATTCTCAACTGGAAACTATATTATGCCTGTATAAGAAGCATACTTCAACAGAAGTAGGTACTTGAAGGACCTCCACACCATTGTTGCAAAAAGTTGTGTCCTAGATATATGTTTAGTTCCTAAGCCCTTCACAAGAAGAAGATCAAAATCACCTTTGTTAGTCGTGAGAAGTGTATTCTATTGGCGAAAATTCCTACATCTCGCACGAGGGATGTCATGACTCCCTCGTTGGATGCAAGAGCTTGCCTTGTTGTTACTCAGTTTAGAAATCGTCTTCTTTCTAAATAGATACTAGATAGATAGATATCTAGATAGCTAGATAAATAGATAGATATCTAGATGAATAAATATATAGATAGATATCTAGATATATATATAAATAGATAGATAGATAGATATATAGATAGATAGATATATCTAAATACCTATGTATAGGTGTGTATGGGTATATATATATATATTGTGTTTGTGGATATGTATATATGTAGATATCTAGGTATATGCATATATGTATTAGATATATATATATATATATATATATATATATATATATATATATATATATATATATATATATATATATTCTAGCCTAGATAATTACCTAGGTGTATATCTATATGCTTAAATAGCTATCTAGAGGGGTAGTTAGAGGGGTATTGGGCGATATCTCAATACCTTGAGATATCAAGGTATCTCAATACCTTGAGATATCCAAGATATTGAGTTTCGAGCGGGGTTTTTGAGCGTTTGCCTAGGAATAGTATTGGAGTGATATTTATATGTATATGTGTATATAATTATGCGTGCTAGCATAGATTTTAGCTGGTTTAGGCAGGATGTATAGCGTAGGTTGAGGTATCGGATACCGAGGGTATCCCGGTATCTCAAGGAGGCGAGTTTGAGGGTTTATTAGCTTAATGACCTAGTTTTGACCTAGAATTTTAGGGGCACCCTAGTTTGACCTAGAGTTGACCGTAGTTGACCCGGTTGACCGCCAAAGTCAACTTTTGACCTAAATTTGACCCAGAGTTGACTTTTTGGACCCAGAGTTGACTTTTTGACCCATATTTTACCGGTTTGACCCGTTTGACCTAGAACGACCCTAGAAGCCTGTTTTTAGTTATTTTATATCTGTTTAACTCATTAGAACCATGTTTAACCTTACTTTTTATAATAGGTCCTTGCGACACCAGTTCGGATCACCAGTTGCTCAAGACGTCAGGCGAGTACATTCTCTGATAGTTTTTATTATCTAATGATTATTATGATTCAGCTTCTAGTATAGTATTATCTGATTTTTCTGGCACAACACGGAACACGGACTGGTATTTCTGGATTTATTTACTTATGACACGTATATTTTATATTTTTGGCCTCTATTCTGGAATCACCTACTGGCATCACCTACAGGCATCACTACAGGCATCACTCATATTTCTGGCTGAACTCATACTTGATTTACGTGTCGGGTCTTGGATTCACTTGTACTAGTCAAAGCGGGGAAATACTCAAGTAGACATGTAAACATTTCTATCTGGAATCATCAGGAATCACCCCCTCTGGTCTAATCTGGAATGATAGCAGCCGCGCACCCAGTGCGCGGTGAGTCATACTTACCCCTAGCCGTTTATATGTCGAAACAAGTATTTCAAAGACACCGAGTTCATTCTTTATAGTCTGGACTCACTAGCATTCTTGCTGGTCTCACTTATAGTTTCTTGACTTGACTCACTACATGTATTCATGCTGGACTCACTACACATTCTTGTGCACAGACTTACTCTTAGTTTAGATTTCTTGTATCTTGCAATTGTTACTATCTTGCCCTGATATTCATGCATCTTTACCTTTATACACCAGTGATATGTATATTTTCTTATTTCATACTTTATTTCCTTCATCTTGCTACTTGCTACAACTGTTTTATAGTTTTTATCATTTAACTGGAACTGCTGTTAGAGGTGTACTTGCTCCAGTTCTGATTGGACATATTTTTTTCAGAGTATCCAGAGGATTGCTGTCCGACATTTTATGGACCTAAGCCTGTCGATGGTGCAGACAGAGACCCTCTAGTTTAGGAGTGATTTCCGGGTTGGTAGCCGGGATCACTAGGACCTTGTTATTGTTTTTATTAGCTTTAGCATCGAATTTGTCTCCGGTTTTGGATTGAGACCTTGTATTGTATATGATTTTGGATATTGTATTATTATTATTGATGTTGTGGTTGTTGTAGTAGTTGTTATTGGTTAGACTTTATAGTTGTTAGACTTCTTTGTTATCTTATCGTGCTTAGATTCGTGATTGAGTACATTATAATTATCATTATGATATTGCTCCTCCGTTTGGAGTTGAGATCTTGACAGGTTTATATATTGATTGCGTGAGATTGTTAGCTAGATAGTTGACCTAGACAGCGTTCTACCGCCGATGCTGCGGCGTAGGCTGGACGTACCCACGACTCATGCCCGATTTTCCGGGTACGGGTCGTGACAGACAGACATAGCCAGCTCCTCGTACAAGGTATATAAGGTAGTACGACGGTCACGAATGTCAGCCATGTTGGGTATCCTAGCATATAATCCAATCTATGGCCTAAACCTGCTCTCATATCCACATGTAATACAATGAAATAAGCAGCAAGAATAATCACGAATGGAAATCTTGTAGGACCAAACAGTCAAAATACTCATGACAATCAAGAAGTCTACAACAAGAAAATATGTAGATGAAAGTACCTTCCCATATAGTTCCTAATATGATATGGAATTGAAGCGCATTCTCTAAGACAGATTTGGAAGATCCATAGAGACGGTCAAAAGCAATCTGGAACTAATCCAGGGTTGGTCAGGCCAACTACAACAAGTATGAGAAAGAAAGGCTCAAGGACAGGCGAAGAAAATCCAACAAGAAGCATAAAACAATAAGCATAACAAAATATCAATAATCAGGGTAAAGGATCATGCGGTACCAATGCACGATTACAAAGTATAAAGCATCAACTAAATAGCAGCTACAATGTAACATCCAACGTCTACTAATACTTACATCGTTAACTGATTTTCGTAACGTGTCATCAGAACAGATTCTACCCTTACACCAAACAAGGACAAGGGAATGAATAACTACACCGGGACAACTTACGTAACAGTCGACTAGCAAGCAACACATCCTAGGTAAAGAATCAATAATCAATCATAATCATAATAACATCCACTAATACCTACATCATCAACTGAAATTCGTAATCTGCCATCGGAACAGTAATCCATCCATACACCAAATAAGGACAAGGAAGTGAATTATCAAACTGGGATATGCAACGTACCAGCCAACTAGTAAGCAACATACCATACAATTATATAAATAATCTATCACTCAAATACCTACGGCTTGCTGGGTGTAGTCTAGGTTATCCCAGTAATGGAATATATAGGAATCCTCCGATCGTTCTTTGTCCGAGCAGGGCTAGTCGAGCAAAATAATATACGAGCAGGAGATAATAATACACCAGTCCCTCAAAAGGCTACTGCGCTAAATATATATCAGTAACGGTTCCAATTACCCTATAGGGAGATACTGGCTCAGTTATATAAAATATAATAGTCAGATACTGTAATCCACTAGTGCAAATAATTTATAATATTCGTAGTAACCAGCCTTGCACTATAATGAGCAGCCCGCATGTACGATCTTGGGATTCCGTTCCCTCCCAATGCTTTTACCAATTTTAGTTACCTAATTAACCCTACAGTTATATAAAATCTTGTATCGTGGTCACACGATCATCATCCTAGAATATCGTACCGCAGTACGGGTATGCTATGTGCGAATCCATGTTGGTTCCAACATAGATTCATCCAGAGCATAATGCAACAATCAATACACAAACATTCTACCACGCTAAGTTATGTTCACTGACCAAGTAGAAGGGTACCCGTGCAAGGTATAAGATAATATACTATAATAACATGAACATGGTAAGCACCTTAGTGCACACGTATAATATGTAGTCGAACCTCAGTGCACTAATAACAAGAATAGAACGGTAGTACAAAAATGAACACGAAGCACCTCAGTGCGATAACAGGACTAGTACCTCAAAGGGTAACCTAGTAGTCGATAGCACAAGTACATGTACTCAGGTTAGGAAACAGGAACAGTCAGCCAATGAATCAAATAAATCTAACTATCCAGTCGGTCTATACATCGGATCAATCTATCAATAGTCCTTTCATCTATGATGGAATATGAATATTAGGTCAGGAAATACGACCACTAAACACTAATCCACTCACCATGAACAATGCCAGACCCTCTGGCTCACGAGAATCTACCGAATCAATAATCAGATGCTATCAGTTAACAAATCCCCTAACTTCCAAAATATAACCAAGGTACCGCCTATCAAGATTAGTCATCTATAAATACTAGTACTAGAAGTCGCTAGGACAATAAATTAATCACAAATTTAATATCAACAATTTCTTGATCCACCGAATCATATACACAACTCTTTGATCCACCGTACATATATGTCATCCATATCAGTAAGGGACAAGACCAATAAATACTATTCCACTCAGTAACACAAGATCTCCAAGGTCTACAAAAATATAGAAAGGTATCAGGTTTGGGCCTTTAGGAAATCGGGTAAAAAAACCCATCTATTTATAATAGCGATATTTGTCTCGTTTTGTGAAATACTCGCACAATAAATTTCAATATGAGAAATCCAATAATAACAATATTAGGCCTATACCCTAGGCCTACAAAATCCATTAGAGTCCATGAGAACTTACCAAATAATATCCCAAAATCAAATTTCCAATTTAAAATAATATTCAATTATCAAATTTATCCTATGTTCACAAATCCCGATATATAGGGCGACTGCTAGTCCAACCAGGCTAAACTAGAACAACACCTAGAAAGAATGGTAAGGAAACAAGAATCTAATAACTAATGCCGCCGTATAATGGTAAGAAAATGCATGAACGTCTCTACAGCAGATCTACGACCCTTAAACCAAACAAGGACCTGGGTCGCAGACCGTGTAACCTCCGTATCATGAAATTTGTGCTTAAATATTGTTATTAGGTTAATTTTGGGGCTATTAAGATTTTTTTATAATTTTTAGCTAATTAAAAACTAGTAACCCTAATTTTTTAGGACTTTCAAGAATTTATTTTAGGTTCAAACTTAATTAAAAATATCCCAAACTTTTATTTTAGGTCTAAATAATCGAATATATTTTCTAGAATTTTTTGGGAATTTTCTGATTATTTTTAGCATTTATTTTGAGTTAATTAGGAAAAATAGAATTAAAAACTATTTTCTGAAAATAAAACCCCAAAAAGTAATTATTTCTGCCCAGTCAGCCAACAGGGGGCCACTTGTCAGCCTCCTGCAGTGAACTGGGCTGGGCCCGCCTGTCTGTGACCGCGGGGTGGGTGCGGGTGAAGCCGAGCCGACCTCGAGCCGAGCTGAGTCAGAGTTCGACTCGGACTCAGCTGAGCCGAGCCGGGTCAAACCATGACCGTTCGATCCGAGTGAGCAACCGCGGATGGCTGCCATGTGGCGCACTCCAAGCCGCGGCTGCTTTCTCTCTCCTCTATATATAGGGTATTTAGGTTATTAATTTCTAGGGTTTTCCCTGAGCCAAATTTGGGAGAATTGCCATCTAGGGTTCCTTCATCTTCCAGAAGCCATTGTGCATAGCTCCGGACTCCAAACGAAGCCCAGTTTCTTGCGTTAGAATGATATTGAGGTTAGATTTTTGAATATATAAATTTCTTTGCGAAATTATGAGTATTAAATTCTGGAAAATTTGTAGAGCATAGCATGTCCGAAAATAGATGCATCTTGATATTTTCGAGATTCCGGGAGAACCAGGAATCAGAATCATGAGCCGTTTAAAGTTTCGGAAATCTAATATCGATATTATTGACATATAGTTTTTCCATAATTTAATTCGAAGTATTTATATACTTTTAATTCTATAGAACATCTAGGTTAGAATTTAACCATCAGTGCACGATACAAAATTTGTATGTGCCATAATTCCCAAAGAAATTTGAATTCGGACGAGCCATAAATTCTAGCATATTTTTGATAATAAAATCTACAGGGAATCATGCATGAAAGTTGATTTTGTGTCTGTTGACTTTTCGTTCAATAGATCGTCTCGATTTGCTTGCCATGAGTCTCGAGTCGATAAAATTTAGGTTCTTTTGGGCAAAATTAGGTTTTGACCTAAAAATAAGAATAATAAGATTAAAATAGGATTTTAGAGTAATTATTCCAGAATTAAATAAATTAAAATAAATTATCTTTTGACATGGTAAAATTGTAATACATAGGCTATTTAGACCGTGACTTGGACTCTGATTCATACCAGCTAAGGACCACAGGTGAGTACATTCTCTGACAGTTTCCATTAAGGACCACAGGTGCATACCAGCTAAGGACCACAGGTCGTGCTTGTATCCTCGAAGGCATGGATGTCTCGTCCGAGTTGTTCGAGATAGGTGTCGGCCCGATATCGAACCATTCTACACTAATAGAAATATACAGATCTACCATAAATCTACAGTTTACAAGTACAAAAAATCTACAATAAATAAATACAGGACAAGAAGTGCATAGGTGCGAAACCATCACATGAGCGAGGGGTAGTTGCCTAGATGGCTCGACTAGATACGCAAGTTCTTGACACTTTGGGTCCAAGCTAGCACATCCATCGGGGTCCTCAGAATACATAACAAACAATCATTAGCATCAAATAATAAAATATAAACAAATTCACAAGGGATGGCACGAGGCTATATCGTGTGGGTCCCGCAAGAGATACAAAAATTTGACACAGAAATCAAGGCACGCGGATCAATACCGACACGCAAATAAAGATGCACATGTAGATCGAGACGCATACGAGATCCAAAGTGGCCCGAGTACAGAGACAAATAGGAACATAACATACACGTAAGTCGAGATGTGCACGTAGTTCCAAGGAAAACAAATAGCACAAATCAACCCGACACGCAAATTGGTGCATGTGTGCAAATCGATGCGATAGGGATTACAAGAAAATGCACAGAGGTCGAGGAATGCAGAAGCCAAGACAGAGCATAGATCGAGATGATACAGTGCTCAAGGCAGCACGAGACTCGAGGCATCCCGCTGCCCGAGGCAATACGTAAATTGAGGTGGCATGAGAAACGAGACTGACATATATACACCATGGTGCACGTGTCCCAAGAAGTTTGTGGTGGCACGGGAAATAAGAAGGGTAGTGAA
This sequence comes from Iris macrosiphon, assembly GCA_036927795.1. Classification (NCBI taxonomy): domain Eukaryota; kingdom Viridiplantae; phylum Streptophyta; class Magnoliopsida; order Asparagales; family Iridaceae; genus Iris; species Iris macrosiphon. The sequence continues at coordinate 241,099 of JAYESA010000268.1, forward strand.
TATGGTGGAGACGACGACACGGATGGTGATCACGGTGGAGGTGCTAGAAGTGGTGGTGGTGGTGGCCGAATCCGGGTCAAAGTGGAACCGAAAGTGGTGATGGAGGGGGAGAGCAAGAAAGAGAGAGATCGAGAGGGAAAGAGAGACTAAGACTGATAGGGAGGGACGAGAGAGAGGGGGTTGGTGAGAGAGGATCGAGAGAGAGAGAGAGAGAGAGAGAGGGAGAGATAGTGATCAAAGAAAAAGATGAGAGAGAGAGAGAGAGAGAGAGAGAGAGAGAGAGAGAGAGTCAAGAGAGAAAGAGAGGGGGCCGGGTTTCAACGTCGAAGGGGGACTTCTGAGTGAGCGGGAGAGAAATAGATGAGAGGGGGAAAGAAATGGGGGGAGGGGGCTGCTGCTGAAGGGTTCAGTTTAGGGTTCGGTTTGGGTGAGGGTTAGAGTTAGGGTTTAGGATTAGGAAAATTAATAATAATAATAATAATAATGATAGTAATAATAATAACAATGATAATAAAATTAAACCCCATGCCAATAATAACTAAATAATACTAATCAATAAAATAATCAACAATGGGAACATTAAGAAATCAGGCCTCGACAATCTAAGTCAAATCAAGATCTAGCAATTAAAATAAATTTTATAAAAATACGCAGAACTAAAAATCCTCCAAATAAAAAAATAGTCATATAAATATTTAGAAAAATAGGGATATGACACATCACATACATAAGAATTCCTTTATGAAAAAGCAAGAATAAAATCAAATAAAAACCATAAAACTAAGAAACAATAGTAGGATGAATTAAATGTAAGAAAATTCAATTTATTCACAATGGAAAGATGTACTTGCCTATTATCCAAGCTCCAAGCCCAAATCTTCTACTCCTTCTTTTAGTTTGGTTTAGCAACTACTACATTGGTCTCAAGACCAACTCCTAGTCCTAGGTCTTTCTTTGGCCTAGCTCAAAGAAAAAAAAAAAGAAGAAATGAAGAAAAGATGGAGAGAGAGAGAGAGAGAGAGAGAGAGAGTGTATAGTTATAAATGAGGGAGTGAACGATTTTGTGCCACTAGATGTCTGCCAAATCATTAATCCCAAAGCCCAATAATCACAACCCTTTAAGCAAAACCAATGGACCAATGGGTAAAGAGCTAGCCTAGTTAGCAATCTTACTTGGCTTACAATCTTGCAGTCAATATACTTTAAGCTTAGGAAAAATCCTAGTTTTGGGATTTTCAGTCTATTTAGGAGTTTAGGGTAGTCTGCAATATAATTATCATGTCAAAAATCTAAATCTAAATTATCTTACATAAGTCAGTTAATCAGTTTTTAACATCTCGATTGTCTTATGGGTAATATATCCATATGACTCTTGATACTCTCCAAGAAAATCAATAACTAGATACATAGACCCAATATTGGATAAAGGTACTAGCAATACCATTACAGATACCTTATCAGAAGTGGATGCATGATAAATACAAAAAATATAGAATATTGATAAAATACCTATAACAATATAGTAAATAAGAACATGGAGTTACATTGGGACAAAAAGAGATGGGGTGCAGCCAGGAGGATGTGGGTTTGATGATGGAGAGAAGTAGGAACTCTATAGTTGCGCGAGATACTTGGAGTTTGTTTGAAGAGCCCTGGGCCAACACCCTCTCATAAGACTGGTGGAAGTATATTGGGAATCAAGTCCGATTGAGGGTGGATGAGATGTCTGTACTGTCATGAAGTCAGTGGCGGAGGCCTCATAAAGAAACATCGCATCGATCAGCGTGATCGGTAAGTTTTCAACCAAAAATTGCACAATTGGTATACCAATTTTTCTAGTATGCACATTGTGAAAAAAAATAAAGTTCCTGTTAGGCGAATGACAATACGAGTTCAGGAGTACTCAACTTATTTTGTGTAGTATTGATACTAAAAAAGGATCCAAATTTGTTGGCTATTTTAGGGATGCCTAATTCCTAAATTAGGTTTCTTGGTCCTTATATATAGGAGGCTAAGAGGAGGTCTTGGGTATGCACTTTCTAGGGTTCAAGGAGACACCAGTATTCTAAGAGATCTACGTCTCTTAGGTCTTGCACATCAAGAAGGAAAAAGGGTTTTCTGAGTGAAGTATCGTCTACTTTGTTAGGGAGATTCTCACCGCCAGACATTTTGGAGCCATTACTCAATGAGTGTACTTTGTAAGGGATTGGGATATTGAATTATGTCATTGTATATTGTAATTTTCTTTTGAGAAGCGTAAGGATTGACTTTTGAGGCAAGGGAGTCAACGAGAATTGTATTCAATCTTTGAATACGGAAAAGGTTGGAACTTGTCAAGGTGGCTACAAACACAATTATATACATGATGTTTGTTCTTGCTTGGTCTTGCATATTAGGTGTGTGGTTCATATTTCCTTTTGAGGGTTCATTGGTCGATGTCGTCCATTGTACGTCTCTAATCCCATAAAATAGTGGGAGAAATCATAAAACACATTTTCTTCGCAGAAGTTTATGTCCGGTTTGATTTTGTATTGTTGTTGTTTTTTCAAAATAAATAAATAAATAAATAAAATGAAACAACACCACCTTCATGCTTTCAAAAGCATAGTTACCGGTACATTGTACGTCCAAAGTTCTGTTATCAATTCATGGTACGTCTTAAAATTCTAATTGAGATAATAATAGTTGTTCAAATTTAACTAGATAATTGTATCATATACGACAAGAAAATCTTACATATAAAAAATTTCAAACACATTACTTTTACTTTTCATTTTAGTAAGATGTAAATTTTAATTTTTTATTCATGTACCAATTTGAGAATCAATATTCCAATGTTGTCAAATCAAAACATGGAAAAATAAATAAAAAACGATATAACTTAGAAAATTCATAAAAATAACAAAAGTATTACATAATCTTATAAACTTATATACTTTTTTTTTTGCATAAGCAAGTTGCAAAACAGAGTAGTGGTTCATACAAAATGAAGAAACGATAAAAACATGAACTACCAGATCAAATTTTATAAGAATGTGTAAGCTATTTAATCCAAATTGACAAAAAGAAAATTTAATTTTTTTCAATTTTTTTTTACATTGAAAGAATCTTTTGAGAAAGCAAATTTATAGTGAGATTTGAATGATTGATTCGGTCTTCAAATTTTTAGCGTTCGAATCGTGTATCATAACGATCCGGTTCGAAAATATACTCTAAACTAGAACGCTAGTATCTTGAACATGTTTGATGGAGAGTTGTGTATTCTATAACTACGTTGAAAAGCTGGCTACAATGATATAGTAATACAAATTTCAACAATTATGTACTTTCCTCTAGGATATCTGATATGCATGCATTCAAGAAATTTCTGTTTGTATCGATCACATACATACATACATACATACATACATATGTTGTTACAGAACCATTTTAGGAACTGTTTTAAGATATAACTTCTTAAAAGTGTGAAAGTGAGACTTTCAACATGGTGTAATGCAAGTGATGTCACTTTCCAAAACTTATTTGCAAAACTTATTTGGATAGATTTACTTTAGTATGACTTTCATATCATTCTTTTTTGGATAGCTATCTGAATGTGATTAAAGTGGAAGTGGAAATTGAAAATTTGGAGTTCCAATGTTTGAATGACAACATAAAAGTGGAAGTAGAAATTGAAATTATCTATTAATTAACAAAATAATAATTAAAAAATAAATAAGAAAAAAGTAATTAAGAAAAAATGATTACGAAATTTAATTAATGAGAATTTAACCAAAATTTAATTAATAAAAACTAATTGACAAAAATTTATTTAACACAAAATTAATTAAGACCACACAATTAACAAAAAAATAATCTTAAAAGTAATTAACGTTAATAGTAATTAACATTAATATTTAATTAGTAGTGAATATTTAATTAACAATAATTAACGTTAATAGTAATTAATAGTAATATTTAATTAACAGTAATTAACAAAATTTAACGTGAACAAAATCTAAAGAATTAATAAAGAACTAAAAAACTAACAAATCTTTTCACTTTCAACGAGTTCGGCTCATTTTCTAACGCAACTTAAAATTTTTCCGCTTGCATCAAAACTCTTCACTTTAAATGCACTTTCAATCTCTAACCAAACAGCAAAACTGTTTTAATACAAGTGTAGATGCATTAAAAAATGCATACAAAATGGTACTTTTTATGCACTTTTCCTTAAGGACTAAGATGGGCTCCAAATCTCCAAACTATCCTAGAATTTTCTTTTTTTTCTTTTTTCTAATATATATATTTTTTATGAGTTAGTCTATATCTAATCCAGCCCATCTCAATTATTTCGTCCTTGTAAAGTAGACTTTGTCACCACCACAAGAGAAATGAGCAGTCGGAGAGAGCAACAAATATGACGATAGATATCTAAAATTACTTTCAGCGCATTCAAATTTAAATTTATTATGTAAAAAAGCATAAAATTTGTAAAAAAAATATAGAAAGAGGATAAAATCGCCAAAATTTAGATCGTAAGTTCTATTTACCACATAAAGAAGGGAGTAACTCCCCTTCCCCCCTTAACAAATGTTAACTCTCCTTAATTACCTGCGTAAATAAATGCTTAACAAAATCACGTCCTAAACAATGACGTAAGTTAGGAACTTACGTCCAAAATAAGGACGTAAGTTGGTTGGCTGTGTATTTTTTTTTTCATTTACCACGAAATATCAACTACTAGACTCTTTTCTTTAATACACAACGGCGGGAATTTATATTTTTTCTAATTATATTTTTAGTAACTTACTTCCTAAAAAAGGACGTAAGTTTGTAAATTAGTTCCTAAAAAAGGATGTAACATGTTTATATAATTTTTTAAATGTATACCATCATTTTTACGTTCTACTTTAGGGCAATCGTATACTGTAAACACAAATATCCTAAATTTTATGCCTTTTATGCAATTTTATGATCTTTTGGGCTATAATTTCCAATGATTCTTTTTGGGTGAGCTGGACTTCTTGTTGGGACATGCTTACTGTTTCGACGAGGACTTGATGAGGACTTGTCGGTCATCAGAACAGGTACGATCAGTAGCTAGACTGAATAATTTTACAAGAGTGCCACCTTACAGACCGAGGAAAGGACTCTGCATGTCCGACCGCATCGATGTGACGATATTTCATTGGCCGAGCATGGACTTCAATGCTAGTAGGGGACTGGGACCGATAAGAGGAAGGGGACACGTCAACCTCGGCCATCGGTTCAATTTTTCATTTTACAATGAGCAATTACTATGCCTACAACCAAATGCTTACAATCTTCTTATAATCGCCACGTGGCGGCCGTCCATTTGAGAAGGAGGGAGAGGTAGAACCCAGTGACTGTTCGGTTGGCTGCCACGTGGCAGAAATACCATGTGATAGCAGTTCGTTGGGGGAGAGGTGGAATCGAATATGGTCCACATAGCAGGAGGGTAGTGATGGTTGTAAGAAGGTTGTAAGTATTTGGTAGTAAACTTAGCATTGTTGTTTTACAATCGGTAAGACCATCTATCTGTCTTTTCTCTCTAGCTCCGGAGTACCCATCAATGGTTTGGGCTCCATCGACAATTCATGTGGGAACACAATAAATGCTAAGGACTATAGATCACGTGGCAGGTTCAAAACCTTGTCCGCGAGAGACGTTAGGACCCATCGATGGATTGAAGTGGTCTACCTCATCTTGTTCATGCTGTCGCAGTGACACACGTGGTTGGGAGAAACTTGGTTGAAAGGAGGAGAATTAAAAGAAGAATCAGCAACAAGTTTTAAGTTTTCTCGGAAAATAAACTAGTTTATCAAGACAATATGTAAAAGCAATTATTTGTTGGTATTTGATGGGGTTCCAACCTATTTGAAGAGCATTCCGGAGTACTACGAGAGTTATCTGTGTGTCGGAGAAGTTGAAAAAATCGAAGACAACAAAAGGGGCAAATATTAACGGATGTCAGATCAATTAAAAATTGAAAAATAACAGCCATTTTTTCGGTATACCGTCACTGGTATACCTAATTTACTAATGTTTTTTTCCAGAAACTTTCAGACTCGCAAATACAGATTTTTAGATATACCGTACTATGACGACGATATATCGATATCGGAGGTTGAAGCCAAAAATGTGTTTTATTAACACCGTTGGATCTAATCAATGGTCCAGATTGTTGCAGAATTTAGGGACTTTAAATAGGTTGTTCATAAGAATATGCCCCCCCCCCCCCCCCCCCACACACACACAGAGAAGGAAGGGACTTCTCAAGTTTGTAACTTTCAAAGAAAAGAATGTAGGAATTGGTTGTTATTTCGAAGAAATATAGGTTCAGATAGATCATCGTTGATTTGTTCTCATCATCTCATTTCCGGTAACATATTGTAATTTGTTTTCATTTTTTTGAGTAGTTGCGGTGATCCGGTTGGATCGGTGGATACGTTTGTAGGGGGGTGTATTTTTCTAGTTTATTAGTGAAGGCTTTTCTAGGGTTAGACTCCAATCCCGTAATTTTTTTCGCAAGAATTTTCCACGTCAAATATATTATTTTTGCATTGTGTTGGTTTTGTGTTTTTTTGCTCGGCTCTCATAGTCTATTTGTTTGGGAGAACGATTTTCATATTTCATTCCCTACATAATTGTACCAGAGAAAAGTTTCAGAGTATCATGGCAGAAGTTGTTAGGTGTCAGATTTGATAGTCAAATCAAGTAGAAGTTATAGACGTACGCAAAATTGGTGCGAATGGTAAACATGAACGTTTTTAATTACCACTATTGGTGAAGAAAGATAAATAATTTGTTGTTCATCAAGAAGCTGGATATTCCGATATTTGCTTCCGAGAAGTCCAGGAATAAATCCGATAAGACTGAAAGATCGAGCATATATAAGTGTGTGGGTATATCAGGCAGTTCGTGGATGTCACGACCCGCACACGAAAATTCGGACATGAGTCGTGGATACGTCCAGCCTACACCGTAGAGTCGGTAGAAGAACACTGTCTAATATCTCACGAATATAATCCACAATCTCACACAATAATATCTCAACTACTTTAAATGAGGGCAATAATGTAAACAATAATTATACTCAATCACAAAATCTAAGGAAGATAAATGCACACAAGAATATAACGAGAAGAAGTAATAACTCACAAGTCCAAAGTTTAGGTAAACCCAAATAGAGTCTAAACTCCCAAGTATCAAATAATTCCAAGTAATATCATAAAGTTCCGGAGACAAATTCGGTCAATATCAAGTCTAAACTAGTCTAAGATAAATAGTTGCAGCCGGGATCTCTGCTGCGATCTCCCTGATCCTCCTGAACGGTAGGATCAGACTCAACTATATAGTCCTCTTGTGGCCCATAGTAAGTAGGGCACAAGTCCTCATAATAGTCACCTAAAAATATTATCAGTCATGATCGAGCAAAGTACATACTTGACAGGCTATTCATAACATGATAGAAACTATAAAATAAGAAATAACATATGAAATACATGATGAACAGGTAAAACTATAATCATGGTATGACAAGTAGAGATAAACAGGTAAACACGACAATCATGACATGTCAAGTATAGTGAAACAAGTAAACATGAGTAATCATGGCATGAGACAACAAGCATAGTGTGAAACAAGATAGACTGCACCTATCTAAGTGTTTTAAAAAATCAAGTTGGACACGTGAACGACTAAGGGGTAAATCTGGCACCCCGCATGTGTGTTGTGCGACTGCTATTATTCACAAAAGACCATGGGATAGAAAGGGTAGTTCATACGTCTAATAAGATATTTTTTCGCCCGACTAGCACTCATGGATTCAAATCACGACACGAAGGTTCACGAAACATAAAAATCACGAATCACGAAAATCACGAAAATATGATAATTACGAGCACAATAATCACAAAAAATATGATAAGCATGAAACCATAATAATCACGACTATGAATCCATCAAACACTAATCTCGTGTAACAAGCGTGTCATGAATCAAGTATGGCATATCTAAATCATGTAATAGAGTAACCATCATGAAATGAAAGCAATCAAAGTAAGTACTTGCATGCGGTCCTGAACGGGTGATACTGGTCAGGATCTTTATCTGACTCCGAGTAACCTATATTATGAATAACTACATCAATAAATGATAGGAAAGCAATATGGACCCTATCTACTCACTAGTTAGGTTTCTAGGTCATTTTCTATCTCTACTTGTGTTCATACTAGGTAGGTTATATTTGGTTCCCTAGTACTTACTAGTAATATATATATATATATATATATATATATATATATATATATATATATATAATACCTTAACACTTGGATAGCTAAACTCAACTCCAATACCTTACCTTGCCAAATATACTCAAGTTATCCTATACTAACCCATACATATACACTCTATCTAAAACTTAACCATTGATACACTCCACACTAATCTATCACCCGCTGATACTTTCGTTGACTGACTGATACACATAATACACCCTAATGCAACACATGATACTTCTTGCACATAGACACTCTTGTTTCTTGATACTTTGCACACACTCATGTCTTCCACACATATATACACAGAGTATTAACTAACATTTGATACAAAATTTGGAAACTTTGATACCACTTACACACTGATACTATATGCACAGGGATGCACACAAACCTCACACATTCTCTTGACACATGACCAGTTCACTCACCAATCTGTGCACCCATCTACGATGCAATTTACTGCACTTACATTCTTTCCGCACCCGCTGTAATTGCTAATGCAAGGTTGTTGCTTCTCCGTTGTAGGGCTCAGGTTCAACAGATAGCTGCAGTTGCTAATTTTTCGCAACTTCAGCTGTTGTCCACTGGACTGCAGATGTCACTATCATATTTCTAGATAAGGATATTTTTTATCATTAGCATATTTATTATTTAGTGATTAAATATTTATATATGTGCTACTAATTAATTATATTGTGTTGTGCTATTTAATTATTGGTTAGTGGGCTAGCCTATTCTATTTGGACTTGTCATTAGTGGACCCATTAAATTGTCATCACAGTGAGCCCAACATTGGATTAGGCCATTAGACCAATTTTCTTAATTAATTAAGGAGATTAGATTAATTTTATGTAGAATTAGAAGTTTTCTAATATAGCCCTCCCTAATTCATTTCATAGGAAGAAAGGGCTGTTTGAGAAACCTCATGAACAACTAGTAGGGGTATCATATACGTTGTACATTGCTTGGGAAGGAGAAAAGAGGGAGCCGGCCATTAGAGGGGAGTCTCTCTCTCTCTCTCTCTCTCTCTCTCTCTCTCTCTCTCTCTCACTAGTTCATTCATTCATTCTAGATTCCCAATTGTATTTTTTCTCAAATTGACTCATCCCTCCACCAAATTTATCCCAATTCACTCTCATTCCCTCTCAAATTTATTATCTAAGAAGCATTGGAGCTTGGATTGCATGGAGCACTTGAAGGAGGAGGAATTGACAAGAAGATTGTGTCCTAATTGTGTCCATTGGACATTTTATTGGAAATCCATCTCCCAATAGGTAAATTCTGAATTTTCTCTTTAATTTAGACTCCAATTCATACATTTAACCATTAGAAAACCTTTCTTGACTTAGGGCTACCCATTGGAACAAGAACTAAGCTCATATGACCCCTATTGTGAATTCTACATGATGATTTGTGCCCATTTTGGGGGAATTCCAAGATTAATACATCAAGTATGTGTCGTAAGACGAATTAGATCTAATGAGACTTAGATTGATGCTATGGGACTAGATACGTGTCTATAATTGAACATGAGTAGAGCGTATCGTGGTATTTTATGATACAGTATGATACATGGTTTATTTTGGGCGATTTGTATTTATTCTCTTCAATTCCTATTTTAACTAGTTATATTAGTTATTATTATATGTAATTGACATGTATATATGTTAATTATGGAGAATTGGGAGTTTTGGCATCTCATTTGGGGGAGTATCATGGGTATCCTAATGATACACCATAGGTGTTTATTGAATTGGCTATTAATTAGTATGAATACTAATGTATATATATATATATATATATATATATATATATATATATATAAGAGGGTATGCACTTGTGTATTGGTGGTGATGTAGTAGCTAAGGTGTTGTGTGTTCAACTGGGAGCAGGGAATAATGTGAGTATCATGTATTGCTTGTAAATGTGACAGTTTGAATTTCAGAAAGGGGTGCTTGGCGGGTACTATAGTGCAATGCAGGTAGTACAACACTGATAGGAGCTCAGGTAAGGGCTTGTGTAGGCTATGTAGAACTCGAGTAAGGTTACTGCTATGTCAAGGAGAGGGAAATTTGTTGGTTGCAGACTTTTTGTTGTAGGTATAGGACTGCAATGACTGCAGTAGAAGTCAGTAAGGGGGAGAAGTTGTGGGAACAACCAAGTGCCAATGCAGGCTACAGTGGAAGAGATGCACTACATCAAGTGCAGTGGTTTAGTGAAGGGATTTAGTGCTCAAATGTTCATGTGTGTCAGTGTGTGTGTGGGGGGGGGGGGGGAGGGGTTAGTGAGGAGTTGGTATCAGATATTAAGTGTGCAGGAGATGAGAGGGGCTCAGGTAGGTGAGGTTGATCACTAGCAGTATCAGAAAGTTAAGTTGGGAAGGGGGTTCAGTTCTGATGGCAGCGACATTAACAATAATATAAGTATGAATGTAGTAGGGGAAGGGGTTCCTGTTTGATATGCAGATATTAGGTAAAAGGTGATGTATGGGTATCTAATACCTAGTTAGGTATTATTTGATTACCAAGTGTATCAGTACACTTGCATATCTTAGAAGGCTCAGGTCTGATACCTGATAGGTACCTATAGGTAATGTGCCTGTGTATTGAGAAGTGAAGGGTGTGCATGCATAAGTTAATGCACTGTGCAGTGGTATACCATTGCATCATCAGTGCACCTATGCACAAGTGCAATGTATTGGCAGTATAAGTTAGTGAGGGTTAGAGATGTAGCTAAGGTATTGGTTAGTTATAGAGGCTTGGGTTAGATATGATACCTAGTGCCAATTGGCTAGTAGAGTTACCTACCAATAAGGTATTGATACCAAGGATTGGTATAGATAATAGTAGTACTAACTAAGATACTCTAATATAGATGTAATTAGTATGTTAATGAGTAGGTATGTAAATACCTTAGTATTAATGACTAGTATAACTAATACCCTAAGTTATGAACTTAGAAACCTAAGTATAACCTAGTATTCATTAGTTTAGACTTGAAATCAATCTAGAAGCTAGGTATGGACCTAATATCAAGGTATTGGTCTAGTTGGACCTAGTTTGACTAGTGTAACCTAGTATGGACCCAAAAAATCATATTTAGTGCATTTATAGCTCATTTATCATTCTTTACGCCCATTGACATGATATTCATATATAGGTATGTGTGACACCAGCTCAGATACCGAGTCATACTTATTGCTCAGGACCACAAACAAGTACATTCTCTGATAGTTTACTTATTTGATAGCCTCTATGTTTCATGTATTTAGTATTGAGATATTTGATTCCTGACACGATGGTTACACAGATTGGTATACCTGGATCTTGGTCATGAGATGTTATTGTTGTGATGACTCAATGATCACTGTGTCGTGCTTCATGATTACTCAGTGATTACCGTGATATCTTAGTGATTATATAGACCATGATCATAGTGCATGATATTATAGATCGTATCGTGTGATATACGTGTTATAACATATCGTGATTTGGATGCGTATACTAGTCGGGAGTTGGGAAAGTATTAATGGATATGTGATCATACCTTATTGCCCGTGATTTAGTGTAGCCCGTGATAGTTAGCAGATTATGCAACTCACGTGTGATCACGCTAGCTCACATTTTATATATAGCCCGTGTTAGGCCCAAGCCGATCATATTATATTACTAATATTTTAAGGCACATTTATTATATTATTTTCTTTATTCTAGTTTATTACATTGATGTTCCTCACCATATTGTTCTCAGATTATTTCTATTATTTACCATGATATTTTTTCTCGTGATATCTGCTAGTTCAGTTACTTCCATCATTTATTTTTATTGCTATTACTATTTTATAGTTTCTGTCAATTATTGGAATTGATATTAGGTTGTACTTTACTCCAATCCTGACTGGATATATTTTTCAGATGATTCATTAGATGACTGGTATCCTATGCACTACGGTCCACATGATGGTGAGACAGTTGAGATAGCACCCGTAGAGCCTATTGAGATAGTGCTAGTAGTCGATGAGACTTAGCTAGTTTCTTTATGATATTGTATATGTCAGTTAGACACTTTTGACATGTATTATATTTGAGATCATTGTGTTGAGATTGGACTTGGACTTGTGATGTATTTGACTGTATTTTTTTCCTTCTATTCCATATCGTTTCATATCTTCCTCTAGTTTATTATTATGATTGAGTATTGTTTATCATTATCATATTATCATATTGTCCTCTATTTGGGAGTTGATATATCTTGATAGGTATACTATATATATTGTGTGAGATATTTAGATAGTATTTTTAACCTAGATATCATTCTAACATCGATGTTGCAGCGTAGGCTGGACGTACCTACGTACTAATACCCTTACACCGGGTGCGGGTCGTGACAGCAGAGCACTGCCTAGTATAGTTTACTACTGCCACAAGATGGAAATAAAATGCCTAATACTCTAGTGCATAAGAATCCCCTCCACTTGCTGCATTCAACACCTGAACACTCGCTCATGGATACACTACTACACCTTCATAATACAATTTGCATATCAACCTCAATGTAAGATACAAACATCAATGATACCTTCCTATAGGATACACACATACCAAGTAGGATACAACCCTATAGGATACACCCATACCAATTGATACACACTCACCTCATTGATATACAAATGTATCACACACACATAGGATACCAAGCTATATGATACTCAAAACCCAATTGATACACAAGTCTACTCCATGATACCATCACCAACACATCCTCATGATACTCATGGTACACATACTCACATATACAAATCCTCAAGTTTATGATACCCCTTTGTATCCCATGGTACACACCAATATCCACACATGAATCATATAATGAAATGACACTTAAAACATAAGGAATATATAGCAAATCTAATCATATAGAATATTTGACACTTATGGACACCATTATATATGAATAACTAATTCTAACTGTGTGTATCCTAAAGTATTATGACATAAACACTATGTATCCTATTTAGGACACAAGGACACAAACTCATACCAAAATTAGGCACAAAATTTCTTTGGGGCCGTGTCACAAATATTTGGTGGACACAAATTCGTAGTTAACCCAATTTTACCATTCTAACTTCTAGATCTACTAGGAATTAGTCCTCTATAATATAGTTAATCTCTTAGAGGGTTAGGTCTACCTATTAGGGGTCTTCTACTAGATCTAATTAGAATTTCACTATAAAATTTGAGGGGAAAGTGATAATTACCTATTGGGAGTAAATTTCTAATGTAGATCAACGAATTGAGGACACAAAAAAGGTGAATTGGACATGATCCTCCTTGCTTGGCACTCTTTCCAAACTCCTCTTATGCTCCTAAGCTCTTTTCACGATCCGCACCCAGAATTTGGGCATGAGCCGTGGGTACGTCCAGCCTACGCCGCAGCATTGGAGCTAGAACGCTGTCTTGGTCTCAATACTACTAAACATAACTCACAACCTGTCAATGATATTAACTCCATAGGGAGGACAATGAATAATATATTGCTCAACAGTCCACAATATATACTCAATCACAATAGCTATAAGAATAAATGGCATGATGATATAAAAGATAAGAAGTACTGACATAAGTCAAGCACAATAACCCAAAACAGAGATAAAACTAAAGTCTTGCTATCCAACATAAATAGTTTCAACATAGTCTCAACATAAACTCAACATAAGTCTCAATATAAGTCTCAACATAAACTCAAAATAAGTCTCAAGGATGCATAAAATAACTGTCTAAATAGCTGCAGGTAGTGTCTCCTCTAAGGGAAGAGACTCCTCTATGATCTCTGGTGTATAGTCTACTTCTATACCTGGTCCATAGTGTGTAGGACAGAAGTCCTCAAGATCCTCTAGAAAAATATATCCAGTCAGGATTGGAGTAAAGTACAACCACTAACAACAGTTTCATGTATATTGACAAAAACTATAATACAATATAAAAAAATATATGATGTATATAAATACTAGAAATAAGAAATACTGGTGAGTATGAAATACTGGAATAAGAATGTTGGAGAATATATCATCATCAATAGTACAACTAGTAATGAACAAAAATACAAGTGCATGTTAGAACAATGAATTGGAAATACAGGAATAAATATCTAGCTAAGTGTGTGAAACATCAGTCTATCATGTGATTGGCTTGGGAGAGATCAGGCTTGTTACATATGATTAGCTATGATTCATGTAAGGTCAGGCTAACATTCCAGTTAGCTATAATGCGAGTAATAGTCAGGCTAATCATACATAACAGGCCATGAGGCATGTAATGGTCAGACTGCATCCGACGTGAGGTGTGGGGTGAGCTATGATGCATGTAGAGTGGGGTATGATCACATAATCTACTAATATTTCACCGTCCCCAGCTAGCACGATGGATTCCAATCATGACTCCTCGTGACAGGTCTCGATGATGCTAACCCATGTATCCATAGTGTCAGAATCAAGTACGCTATACAACTAGAATCATAGAGATGATCAACATAATGAAAACTGTCAGAGAATGTACTCGCCTGTGGTCCTGAGCTGGCAATACCAATATCCTATTTTTGAAGTCTTGTCTGAACAATCCAACAATCCTATATACATAATGTAATAATAATATAGCATCAGTCGTTACACTAGCATACACATAACCATAATTACTCTGAACTCAGAGACTACGCTAGGGGTGATACTTGTCAACTAACAGGGTCAAGTGTGCGTCTAACTACACAGGTGTCATGTCCTCAAATGCTGTGCATAATTAGATAGTCTACTCACTAACACATGTCTAAAGATCTAAATCCCGTGTAACACCAACACATGTCTAAGCCAGTATGTTGGTGTACACAAGACAGTCAATTGACTAATATTCAGGGTCATATAGTCATATGCAAATACATGATACCCACAATTAATACTTATGGCCATGCAACATACATATATATATTACAGTCCTACATAGCACTAGCAACCAGTTTCTTATGGATTATATATATATATATATTTATATATGTCTATATGTATATATCAAACTAATTATTATACGCATACACGCACACGCATACGAATTACTAGGTTCACCAACATGGGTCTTAAGTCAACTAAACTGTCATGAAGCAATTTATAATCCTAATTAATATTCACACATGGACACACACAATCATGAAGGAGGGCAAATTGAACCTGTGCGTGCACGGGGTCGAGGGTGTAGTCGACTGGAGATGGTGCTCGGCTGCTCTGCTGCTGTCACAACGGAGGGCTCGAGCTCGGGCTGCTGCTCAGGCGATCGGGTCAGGGTTGTCCAGTGGTCGGGTTGGGATGGTGTAGATGATGATGATGATGATGATAATGATGAAAGGAGGCGGTGGTGTCGCTACTGTGTCGTCGAGGAGGATGACTATGGGGTGTTGGCAGTTCAGCGGGTTATCGGGGTCGTGAAGGGAGGAGACGATGGCGGTGTTAATGGTGATGGATACGGTGGTGTTGGTGATGGCATTGGGGAATATAGAGTCGGTGTCAGTCGGGTCGGCCGCGGGTCGTTCAGGCGGTTGCGGCGGTGCAGCGTGGGGATGAGGGTGAACGGAAGGAGGTGACTTGTTCAGGCTGTCGGCATCCAGGCGCTCAGGTGGAGGTCGACGGCGTAGGAAGTCTGGAAGCTGCTGCGGGGATGGCCGCGGTGGCCGGTGGGTTCAGCGGTCGGGGGTGATGTGGTGGTGTTGGTGGAGATGATGATGGTGAAGGAGGCGTCGATGGTATTGGATGCTCAGGCGGTTCAGGGGTGACTGAGGTCCGTGGGAAGGAGGCGGCAGGAATGGCTGCGGTGGTGAACATGGAGGGAAGTTCGGCGGTTGGAGAAGGTGATGGCTTAGGGTTAGGTTTCAGTTTTGTAGTTTTGTGGTGTTGATAAAAATATGGAGAAAAAGTGTTTATATATGGGGAGAAATATGGTGATGTAGCCCTAGGGATTTGGGCCACCCAAGTACACCTAGGGATTGGGGTTGGCTTTTACATGAAGGAATTTTAAAGGCTAGGATTGAGTGGGTTTGAATGGATGGTTAAGATTAGTGAGGGGAAAGATGTTGAGTGTTGCACACTCCAAAAATTATGGAGAAAAATTATATATGACCGGTCAATGAATATAAAGGGTGCTTCTTCATGTGTTGGGTCCAATAGGGTGTGGATACCTCACTGCACCTTTGCATAAAAATCCCCAACATTTAAAAAATTGCACAAAAGTGGAAATTTGAGATTTAATGAGGGAAAAAACCATGTTTGGTGTGATGTAATGGTTAAAAAAAGTGTGTGGTGTTTGGTATGAATCTTGAGGGTGTGCATGGGGGTTTGGCTTGGTGTTGGGTCTAGTTTTGGGTTAAGTTGGATCCTTACACCAATTAAATTAAAATTAATGTAAATTGTGTTGTAAAATAAATTGGAAATACATAGGGCTAAAATTAGGTGGGACACAAGTGTCATGGACGTAGAAGACTCAGAATAGAATATTACCATAATTTGGGTTACACAAAATGGGTCAAGATTCTCTCCAATTTCGATTGGAACGCACAAAGTTGCAAAGTTGGATTTATTTGAAAATAAAAATAAATGTCTGCAACGAATATTGTGTGACTAAAATGAAGCACATAATGGCATATTTATGAGTTACACAAAAGTCAGAATAAAATACTGGCACGTATAGGACAAGGGTGTAAAATATGTTGGAAGACAAAAGCTAGTGTAGCGTTCCAAATATTGAAGCAACGGTTAGGTACAACAATCAAATAAAATCACAATAATAAATTATAATCTTCAACATTTAATTCCCCAAAATGCTAATTAAATCCATAACCCTATAATTTGGTCAAAGGTTCTACTAGTGGGTTTCTAGGTCCAGTTCACTAACCCATACACTAAAAACACTAATATATATATATATATATATATATATATATATATATATGTATATATATTAACACAATACTTATAATAAATGAAAAGAAAAAAATACCCCTATTTTAGAATATCTTAGTGACAAGTCTACCCTCCTTAAAAAAATTTTGTCCTCGAAATTAAAAATAAACTAGTACAAGAATAAACAATCAGACAAAGAATTATACCTCAAATCTCGAAGAGATACGGATACTGCTCGCGCAGTTCGTTCTCTCTCTCCCAGGTTGACTCGCCTGGAGAGTGATGTCTCCATGCAACACGAACCAAGGGAATAGTCTGGTTCCGTAATACCTTATCTTTACGATCCAAGATCTCTATGGGCTGTTCAGGATAGCTGAGAGTCGGTCCAACCTCGATCTCCGAGTAGTCTAGTACGTGACTAGGATCTTCCACGTACCGTCTCAACTGCGACACGTAGAACACGTCATGTACTCCTTCCAGTGCAGGCGGTAAGTCAAGTCTATAGGCCACTGCACCGACCCTTGCAAGAATACTCAAAGGTCCGACGTATCGTGGACTAAGCTTTCCGCCTCTACCAAAATGAATCATGCCCTATGTTGGAGAAATCCGTAGGAACACCAAATCATCAACCTAGAAAAAACAGTCTTAACACGCAATCTAAAACAAAAAAAATCACAAACCAATAAATCACAAACCTATACCTGAAAATCTAGGGGGTCTACGGTGGCTATCGGCCCAATGCCGCTGTCTGTCCTGTGCCACCCGCATTCTGTCTTTGATGAGTTTCACCTTTTTTGCCGCATCCACGATCATTTTTGTTCCTAACAAGGCTCTCTCTCGGACATCATCCCAAGATAACGGTGTATGACACCTCCGTCCATATAAAACCTCAAATGGTGACATCTCAATGCTGGCCTGGTAGCTGTTGTTGTAAGCAAACTCTACTAGGTGTAGATTATCCTCCCAAGAACCTCCGAGATCTAAGCGCAACTACGTAGCATATCTTCGAGAGTCTGAATAGTCCTTTCAGACTGCCCGTTTGTCTGAGGGTGATATACGGTACTGAACTTGAGCTGAGTGCCCAAGCTAGCCTGTAGACTCCTCCAGAATTGGGAAGTAAAACGATTATCCTGATCTGAGACAACACTCATAGAAACCCCATGTAATCTGACAATTTTCCGTACGTACATCTCTGCTAGCCTCTTTATCGATGTTTCCACTTTGAATGGTAAGAAGTGGGCTGATTTGGTCAACCTATCCATGATGACCCAAATCGCGTCATTTCCTCCTGAATCCATAGTCACGTGCTCCCACTTCCACTCTAGAATGGGTAAAGGTTGAAGCAATCCACCTGGCCTCTGTCGATCTGCCTTTACTTGCTGGTACACTAGACACTGGGATATAAAGCGTGCTACCTCGCGCTTCATACCATACCACCATACGTGCTCCCTCAGATCTCGATACATCTTGTTGGCACCGGGATACATCGAGTACTGAGAGCGATGTGCCTCCTACAAAACCTCTTCGCGCAACTCTCCACTTGGCACACACATCCTCGTACCGTGTCGTAAAGATCCATCATCAGCAATAGTAAAGTCGTCTATCAATCTTGTCCGAATCTGTGCCCTGATACTCCTCAGAGTCTCATCATCATACTGTGTAGCTCTAATTCTGTCCATCAGCTCTGATTGTATCTGCAATCCCCACTTCTGAATCTTAATACCTGAAATTAGCACCTCAATTCCCAAGCTCTCAAGATCGGCCAATAAATATCTATCTGTAGTCAAGTACATAGCCATCAGATACCTGCTCAAGGCATCGGTGACTACGTTGGCCTTTCCTGGGTGGTACTGTAATGAGATGTCAAAGTATTTCATCAACTCTAACCACCTCCTCTGTCTCATGTTTAGCTCCTTCTGTGTAAACACGTACTTCAAGCTCTTGTGGTCCATGAAAATCTCTACAAGCTTTTCGTATAGATAGTATTTCTACATCTTTAGAGCGAAGATAACTGCTACCATTTTCAAATCGTGGGTGGGGTTGTTCTTTTCATGAGGGCGTAATTGCCTGGATGCATAGGCAATTACCTTCCCGTATTGGCTGCTGAAGAACGCAACCCAAACCTTTCCCTGAAGCATCACTGTAGATAGTGAATCCACCTGTCCCTGATGGCAACGTTAAAATTGGGGCCATCGTCAATCTTTTCTTTAGCTCATCAAACGCGGCCTGCCATTCCTCCGTCCAGACAAAATCTACATCTTTCCTGGTCAGCCTAGTCATTGGCTCTGCAATCTTGGAGAAGTCTTGTACAAATCTCCTGTAGTATCCTGCTAGCCCGAGAAAACTCCTGATCTCAGCTACCGAACTGGGGATAGCCCATGACTCCACTGCCTCGTTCTTCTTTGGGTTAACTAAGATTTTTTACACGTCACTATATGTCCAAGAAATTCAACCTTGTAAAGGAAGAACTCATAATTTGAAAGTTTTCCATACAGCTCCTCTTTTCTTAGAGTCTCCAAGGCCATCCACAGGTGCTCTTCGTGCTCCTCTGGGATCTTTGAATACACAGAATGTCGTCGATGAACACCACCATGAACTTATCAAGGTACTGGTGGAACACCTTGTTCATCAAGTTCATAAATACTACGGGTGCATTGGTTAAACCAAACGACATTACCATGAAATCAAATTGGCCATATCTGGTCTGAAAAGCTATCTTCGGTATGTCTTCTCTCTTTACCTTCACCTGGTGATAGCCTGACCTCAAGTCTATCTTTGAAAATACCTTCGCTCCACTCAACTGATCAAAAAGATCATCTATCCTCGACAGCGGGTATTTGTTCTTGATAGTGAGATTGTTAATAGCTCTATAGTCGATACACATACGTACCGTGCCGTCCTTCTTCTGTACGAACAATACCGGAGCTCCCCATGGTGATGAACTGGATCTAATGAAGCCTTTGTCCTGCAGCTGTAGAAGCATGAAAAATACGCTGGGAGGAGCTACGCAGCATACTGATGCAGGGCAGCGTAAGCAGGGGATCTCAAGGCCATCAAGCGTGAAGAATAAGCTCAAAGGACCATCCACGTAAGTGTAGTACGTCCAGGCCACTCCAACGTGAACAGGGTTCTTCATCGCCTCCATAGCATAAAACTCAGCCGCTCTCAAAACAGCGTTAATGCGTACGAAAAACGCTTTGTTTTCCCCAAAATGAACTTGTCAAGTCACGCAGTGAACCTAGCCTCTGACTCCTGACAAAATATGCTGCACGGCTACCCAGACGACGGCTGGAAACGATGGCAGACCCCTCGGGACGCGCCCCATAGTATGATGGCGGATCTCGGCATTTAATGCAGAGGATTTGGTTAAAATATCACCAAACCGTCGATTACCAAAGTCCCTCCAGCGTAAACCGCTCTTTCGCGTACAAGGGAATACGCTGCCTTGTTTTACACAGGCAAACATGAGCTGTTTTACGCTCCGCAGTAGACAAACCGCCTGCCACGTCAAAAGCTACACTTCGTACAGGGCCCGTGGCACGTCTCTACGTCAAATTATACAGAGCGGTGACAGTTTCCCTCAAGACACGTCTCTACGACGGATGCACAGAAGGGCTGCAGACCTTCAAAACACGTCTCCGTATTTGTCACGCCCCAGTCCCAAAATGACGAGGGACTGAGCACGTGCGCAATGGCCAGCAGCACGCACCGATGGACAACCCAATTTAATGGATCCATCAGGGCATGCTTAAGCTGTAGTCTAGCAGTACTAAGTACAAGTCTCAGGTATTACTAATCTCATCCACAGAATAAACACAGATTAATTGCCAGAAATAATGCAATGAAATAAATGAGCAATATCAAATAAGCTTATCTCGGGAAACAATCCGAGAATATGTCTGGTACAACAGATACAAATAGACAGGAAATAAACATCTGGAAATAGAAATAACTGACTACATACGGCCAATGCTCAGGAGAAGTCCTCTGGTACGATCTCGTCCTCGGGTCCTGGTACAGCTCCTGGAAGTGCTCCTGTATGGTGTAGCTCTGGATGGATCTCTCCTGCTATACCTGGGGACATAGTCCATTCCAGGTCCTCAGGGGACATAACAAGGTACAGAAAATACAAGCCAAAATAAATGCAGTGCAGGAATTAAATAAGCAATAGGGCAAACTATGTAACCAGCTAAGTGAGATGCAATATGAGAGCAGTACAAGAACTCAGGCTGAAACTACTACAAGCTCTGTGTCGGGGAGCCGGTAGCAGTGATATCATGTAGTTGTCCAGCTCGTAGTGAGACTTAAGACGCCGGCATAATATAATATCAACCTGTAGCTTGTGTGTCTCTCCCCACCCAATGTAATCACGCATATCATGACCATAACGTCTCATGTCCATGTCAGCGGGATTATAGCTAATGCAACAAGTCATAATGTCTATAAAATATCTCTGTCAAGTCCTGCATCCTATACAGAATCACCATGAATGTCTCAGGAAGACTCTGTCTCATAAATAGTGTCAAGTGTCCTGGGTTCTGGAGTACTTGATAAGACAAGTACGAGAATTATCGGGTCTCGATATCCATCTCTATGTGACGTTACACAACTCCGCGTACGGAGTTGGCACCCGACTGGTAATCGGTCGCTAAGTACGCCACTCGGTCCTAGGTTTTAACAGTTGAAACAAGTTTATATGTATTTAAACAAGAATTCAGGCAAGTTCTATAACAAGAATTACTACAATTTGGCAAGCTTTACTTGCCCACTGATGTATAAACAAGTCAAGGAAAATAGTAGCAAGCTGCAGAGTTTGGCAAGGTACACTTGCCTGTGGTTCCGGCTTTGATTTCGGCTCTGACTTCAGTTGGATTTGCAGGCGGTACTCCGGTTGCTGAAACAAACATCACCATCAGATCCAAAAAATATCAATCAGCTAGAAATGCCTGTCCTTGGGTCCAATTTGGAGACAAGGGCAAAAACGACAGTTTCGGGTCAAAATGGGGTCCACATGCGGGCCCGCTTTGCACCGAAAACGCGTCAGGGTCAAAGGTCTCCAAATTTCCCAAACTCAGTGTCAACAGGTCAGGAACGATGATATGAACCCAACGGAACTTTCAGAATTGAATTCCGATGAGCCGAACACAAAATCGCCCGTCGAGCGGGGCCTGTGGGGCCCACGACATGCAATTTCGTCAACGTTCTCAGAATCGAACCAAACTTGACCCATAGGACCAGCGTATCACTACGAGTCCGATGGCGCAAGTTTCGTCTCGATCCGACGTGTGTACACAAAGTTAGGGCACGTTCCAGAAAGTACAGATACGGGGCGATGTCCGCGGATACGCGTTGATTTCGGTGTGCACGCACACCCGAATCAGCTTCCACGAAATCCCACACGTCCGTATCGACGAGGCGCACGTATCTGTGAAGATCGCGCGCGACCAAGTCGTCCCGTTTGGCGGGGCGTACCCAGTTCCGGGGCGAAACAGGGTCTGGGTTTTTCCTGTTTTTGGATCGCGGTGTGCGATCACCACAGGACGCGATGCCCCGAACAGTTTGTCCGGACACCGAGAGGGTCATACAGGCTTCGCAACACAATTTGCGGAATCGAAAACAGAGCTACGAGGCGAAAGATACACGCACCTGAACATGGATCGAAAACCGGGCAAAACCGTGTCCGACACGACACAGGACACTGTGTCCTGTGTCCCTGTGTCCGACACAGTGGAGAGTTAGGGTTAGGGTTTGGGAGTCCGGCGGAGCTGCGGCGGAGGGCGGCAGGGTTGAGGCGGAGGGGCACGCGACGGCTCTGCGGTGCCGGAGACGGGCACGGGGCGGCTGCCGGAGCGGAGCCGGCGGCGCTCGGCTGCTGCTGCGGCTGGCTGTTGCCGCTGCTCGTCGAGGAGAGGAGGGGAGGAAGGAGGAGGAAGAAGCCGGGGCCGGCGGCACTGCGGTGGGCAGAGGCGAGGCGGGCTGGGGCTCGTCGGCGGCGGAGAGTGGTGGAGGAGGGATCGGAGTTGGCCGGAGGGCGAAGGGGGCTAGGGTTTAAATAGGGGAGCCGGCCGGAGGCGTGAGGCCGAGGATGGCGGCGCCGAAGGCGGGGACGAGCCGAGGGGTGCGGGAGCGCGGGGTGCGTGGCCGGCGCTGCGGAGCGGGCGGGCGGCGGATCCGGCGGAAGAATCGGGGCAGAGGCGTGGGGGAGAGGCGGGTTCACGGGTCGGCGGGTGCCGGTGTGGTTGGACCCGACCCGACCATGTAGGCCGAATGGGCCGGGCTGGGTTAGGTTGGGCCGAAGGAATGGGCCGGCCCGGTGGGCTAAATAAAATAAAAATTAATAATAATTATATTAAAACCAGTAATTATTTAATAATTAAATAATTAATTAAATAATTAAATTTAGGTGCTTTAAAAATAGGTCCGGGGTCCGATAAATTTCAGAAAAATTGCCCTAAGTCCAGTTTTTCATTTTACATCCAAAAATATTATTTTTATAATATTTTAATATTGTTTAACATCAATTAAAAATTATTTAAAAATTAAAACCCTGTTTTTAAATTACAGAAAAATCCCAGAAAATTCCAGAAAATTGTGAAAAATCCAGTTTTGAAAATTTTGAAAAATTAGGGGGTTTACAATCTACCCCCCTTAAGAGGATTGCATCCTCGCAATCAAAGAATAACCGGTCAACGGAGATGACGCGGTCGCAAGTATCGTTTGAACCACATCACAAGAGACTTCAGGGAAATACCGTTTTCCTAAAAATTGAAAGTTTACACTTTCCAGGAAAATCTAGTTAAAGCAAAATCTACAACTTTTATGAAAACCAGTTGTTATTAACAAGTTTGCAAATTACTAGGTTGGGGCTGAGGTCACGAACCAACGGACTACAACAAGACTAGAAACGGATAACTACGAATCACTTATGCGCATTGGCTACTCCACGAGTCTGCGCGTTCTCCACTATCATCGTCAGGGCTTGCTCGCATCCTTGCAGTCGATTCTTCTGTTGTTGAGCCTGCTGGAAGAGTAGTTCTTGGGGTATCAAGGGTGGCCTCGGCTGATACCCTGCTGGAGCTGGTGGTAGGACTCCTTGAACTTCCGTTTGCGGTGCTTCTAATGCTGGAGAGGCTGGCCTCGCTTGCTGGTTACCCTTTGGTGCTCTGTCTCGACGCTCAGGGCATTCCTTTAATAAATGCTGACTGGATCCGCAAACTATGCATAATCTCTTCTTTCGTCTGCACTCGTCTTCAGTATGGCCTCGCTTGCGACAATATGGACAAACAGGTATTGTCTGTGGAGATGCTTCTGGTGGCTAGTGTACGTGAGGTCTTTTTGCAACTTCTTCTTGTAGTACTGAAGTGGAAGTCCATTTCAGACTAGTCTCTCTCCTGATGACGCGCTCAATGCGTCGCACTGCAGCAAGAACGTCCGAGTACGATGTAGGTGCAACGGATCCAATTAGTTTCTGTAGCTCAATATTTAGTCCGCCGAAGAATTTCTCAGCCATCTCTTCTTTTGTCGGGATCAATGTTGGGGCAAAGCGACTTAGACGAATGAACTCAGCGTTGTACTCTTCCACCGTCTTAGTATCCTGAGTAAGGTGATTGAACTTGTCCTGAAGTTCTGATCGAGCGATAGCTGGAATGTACATCTCCTGAAAGAGTCTAGAGAACTCTTCCCAAGTGACTCGGTCTGGTCCGAGTCGCGCTTCCTCAGATAGCCACCAGTGATGTGCATTGTCCGTTAATTGCATTCTGACGGCAGTCATCCAACGTTCCTTTGGAAGCTCAGCTGCTTCTAGTTGATGTTGAATGTTGGTAAGCCATTCATGAACTTCTGTGGGCTCTTCTTTGCCTGAAAAGGTACGAGGCTTCAGCTGGCGAAAATCAGAAATAGAGCCCGTCGTTGGCCTTCGTGCTGGTAGATCTGCCTGCTCTAGTGCGGTTACTAGGCTGCGACTGAAAGCCTCTTGTTTAGCTTGCATTATTGCACAGACCATTTGAACCATCTGCTGTCCGTCCATGGCCTGCCCTGGTGGAATTACGGGCATTGATGGAGTAAATGGCATCGTTGGTGGAATGTCATCGTGCTGGACTCTCGAGGCATGTTGCTGAGCTGATTGTCCTCCATCCACTAGTGTTACTTCAACTTCGTTGGTTATCACAGCATCCCGCGGTGATTTTATGGGAGTCTCGTCGTTTGCTCGTGAATCCATAACCCTGCAACCAAAATAAACAATAAGAGGCGCACAGGAATCAAGGCAGGATGCAAGTCAAGGAATTAATTCGAAGTCGATAGGGATACCAAGAAGGTTTCAAGAAAGTGGATGAGATCCTAAACTTATCCTATTTTATAGCAGGCCTGCTCGATCCCTAAGTTGAAACCGAACAATTTAGTCGTAGACCTGCATGGGCCACCACAAAAACCATGTCACGCCCCAGTCCCAAAATGATGAGGGACTGAGCACGTGCGCAATGGCCAGCAGCACGCACCGATGGACAACCCAATTTAATGGATCCATCAGGGCATGCTTAAGCTGTAGTCAAGCAGTACTAAGTACAAGTCTCAGGTATTACTAATCTCATCCACAGAATAAACACAGATTAATTGCCAGAAATAATGCAATGAAATAAATGAGCAATATCAAATAAGCTTATCTCGGGAAACAATCCGAGAATATGTCTGGTACAACAGATACAAATAGACAGGAAATAAACATCTGGAAATAGAAATAACTGACTACATACGGCCAATGCTCAGGAGAAGTCCTCTGGTACGATCTCGTCCTCGGGTCCTGGTACAGCTCCTGGAAGTGCTCCTGTATGGTATAGCTCTGGATGGATCTCTCCTGCTATACCTGGGGACATAGTCCATTCCAGGTCCTCAGGAGACATAACAAGGTACAGAAAATACAAGCCAAAATAAATGCAGTGCAGGAATTAAATAAGCAATAGGGCAAACTATGTAACCAGCTAAGTGAGATGCAATATGAGAGCAGTACAAGAACTCAGGCTGAAACTACTACAAGCTCTGTGTCGGGGAGCCGGTAGCAGTGATATCATGTAGTTGTCCAGCTCGTAGTGAGACTTAAGACGCCGGCATAATATAATATCAACCTGTAGCTTGTGTGTCTCTCCCACCCAATGTAATCACGCATATCATGACCATAACATCTCATGTCCATGTCAGCGGGATTATAGCTAATGCAACAAGTCATAATGTCTATAAAATATCTCTGTCAAGTCCTGCATCCTATACAGAATCACCATGAATGTCTCAGGAAGACTCTGTCTCATGAATAGTGTCAAGTGTCCTGGGTTCTGGAGTACTTGATAAGACAAGTACGAGAATTATCGAGTCTCGATATCCATCTCTATGTGACGTTACACAACTCCGCGTACGGAGTTGGCACCCGACTGGTAATCGGTCGCTAAGTACGCCACTCGGTCCTAGGTTTTAACAGTTGAAACAAGTTTATATGTATTTAAACAAGAATTCAGGCAAGTTCTATAACAAGAATTACTACAATTTGGCAAGCTTTACTTGCCCACTGATGTATAAACAAGTCAAGGAAAATAGTAGCAAGCTGCAGAGTTTGGCAAGGTACACTTGCCTGTGGTTCCGGCTCTGATTTCGGCTCTGACTTCAGTTGGATTTGCAGGCGGTACTCCCGTTGCTGAAACAAACATCACCATCAGATCCAGAAAATATCAATCAGCTAGAAACGCCTGTCCTTGGGTCCAATTTGGAGACAAGGGCAAAAACGGCAGTTTCGGGTCAAAATGGGGTCCACATGCGGGCCCGCTTTGCACCGAAAAATGCATCAGGGTCAAAGGTCTCAAAATTCCCCAAACTCAGTGTCAACAGGTCAGGAACGATGATACGAACCCAACGAAACTTTCAGAATTGAATTCCGATGAGCCGAACACAAAATCGTCCGTCGAGCGGGGCCTGTGGGGCCCACGACATGCGATTTCGTCAACGTTCTCAGAATCGAACCAAACTTGACCCACAGGACCAGCGTATCGCTACGAGTCCGATGGCGCAAGTTTCGTCTCGATCCGACGTGTGTACACAAAGTTAGGGCACGTTCCAGAAAGTACGGATACGGGGCGATGTCCGCGGATACGCGTTGATTCCGGTGTGCACGCACACCCGAATCAACTTCTGCGAAATCCCACGCGTCCGTATCGACGAGGCGCACGTATCTGTGAAGACCGCGCGCGACCAAGTCATCCCATTTGGCGGGGCGTACCCAGTTCCGGGGCGAAACAGGGTCTGGGTTTTTCCTGTTTTTGGATCGCGGTGTGCGATCACCACAGGACGCGATGCCCCGAACAGTTTATCCGGACACCGAGAGGGTCATACCGGCTTCGCAACGCAATTTGCGGAATCGAAAACAGAGCTACGAGACGAAAGATACACGCACCTGAACATGGGTCAAAAACCGGGTAAAACCGTGTCCGACACGACACAGGACACTGTGTCCTGTGTCCCTGTGTCCGACACAGTGGAGAGTTAGGGTTAGGGTTTGGGAGTCCGGCGAAGCTGCGGCGGAGGGCGGCCGGGTTGAGGCGGAGGGGCACGCGGCGGCTCTGCGGCGCCGGAGACGGGCACGGGGCGGCTGCCGGAGCGGAGCCGGCGGCGCTCGGCTGCTGCTGCGGCTGGCTGTTGCCGCTGCTCGTCGAGGAGAGGAGGGGATGAAGGAGGAGGAAGAAGCCGGGGTCGGCGGCACTACGGTGGGCAGAGGCGAGGCGGGCTGGGGCTCGTCGGCGGCGGAGAGTGGTGGAGGAGGGATCGGAGTTGGCCGGAGGGCGAAGGGGGCTAGGGTTTAAATAGGGGAGCCGGCCGGAGGCGTGAGGCCGAGGATGGCGGCGCCGAAGGCGGGGACGAGCCGAGGGGTGCGGGAGCGCGGGGTGCGTGGCCGGCGCTGCGGAGCGGGCGGGCGGCGGATCCGGCGGAAGAATCGGGGCAGAGGCGTGGGGGAGAGGCGGGTTCACGGGTCGGCGGGTGCGGGTGTGGTTGGACCCGACCCGACCCGGTAGGCCGAATAGGCCGGGCTGGGTTAGGTTGGGCCGAGGGAATGGGCAGGCCCGGTGGGCTAAAAAAAATAAAAATTAATAATAATTATATTAAAACCAGTAATTATTTAATAATTAAATAATTAATTAAATAATTAAATTTAGGTGCTTTAAAAATAGGTCCGGGGTCCGATAAATTTCAGAAAAATTGTCCTAAGTCCAGTTTTTTATTTTACATCCAAAAATATTATTTTTATAATATTTTAATATTGTTTAACATCAATTAAAAATCATTTAAAAATTAAAACCCTATTTTTAAATTACAGAAAAATCCCAGAAAATTCCAGAAAATTGTGAAAAATCCAGTTTTGAAAATTTTGAAAAATTAGGGGGTTTACAGCATTTAATGCACAGGATGGTGGCAAATCTCTGTAAGAGATTTGATTACACCTTCGAAAGCCGTAATTTCGGCGAAGATGTCCACATCAACACTCTGGCACGGTACGCAGCGGCTTCTACGCCCATCCAGGATCTGTGCTCATTCGGCTTCAAACGCCCACTCAGTCTCTACGACCATTCGGCTTCTATGCCTATTCGGCTTCTATGCCTGTTCGGCTTCTATGCCTGATCGGCTTCTATGCCCATTCGGCTTCTACGCCTGTTCGGCTTCTATGCCTATTTTGGCTTCTACGCCAGGGGTGACAGTCATTTGGCTTCTACGCCAACCTCTTCTACACAAGGGATACCTACCTACGTGACTTCTACGCCGTGATCTTCGCAGCAGATATACGCATTTTGTCTCCTTAGTTGGACACGTGTCACATGCTCACTAAAAAGGTCATTTATGCGCAGGCTTTGGTTATTTTAACCGTTGTGTAAAAGGGTGCTGTACTGTCCACTCCACGGTTGTTACACCGACGGAGTGGTCACTGTCACCAAAACTCTATAAATAGAGACCCCTATCAATGGGGAACAAGGTCAAAAATTGGGAAGATCGAACCAGGTCGGAGAATTGGTAAAAAGATAGAGAGTGAGAGAGAAGGAAAAGGAGAGAAGAGTCCAGAGCTCAGGCAAAGAGTAGGGGTCGACGGCTCTGGCACCGTGCATCCACCCTCCTTCTTAGCCTTCGGAGCCGCTACCCATCTTCCACGGCACTTCTTCAACATCGTGTAGTCCAAGGGCTAAAGTGATCTACTGCAGATCAGACACCTATAGCAATTTATACCTAGATTAAATAAATTGTACTCCCGCATCCTCGTATAGGATCGAATTGTACAAGTTTGTTTGTAAACCAAAGGGCACGGGTCTCGTATAAACCCTGTGATTGAAATACACTTTCATTCTTTCGTTTAATTCTACAAACAAGATGGCGACTCTGCTGGGGACATCTTTCTCTTCTGACGAGGAAGTAATTGCTCAACGCGATGCGGTATCCGTGGGATCCGTGAAGAAGACACTGGTCGTCCAGTTCGACCAGTCTGCCTACGAAGACATGCTTCGAACCGGGGGTAGCTCTCACTCTCTCTCCGTCCAAGACAACAGGAAGCTGCGCAAAGTGTGGATGCCCAAGACATCCTCTACCATTCCTGTGGACTCTCCGATCTCTCCGATCTCTCCGACCAATGAGGTGGTAGCATTGCTTCCTCCGTGCCCTGCACGTAAAACTCAGTCTCCCGATACGCGTGGTACAGACAAAACTTTGGACAAAGCCTCAGTGCTAACCCAGAAGTATCCACTGCGCTCTACGCGTAGGAATCAGTCTCCTGCTACGCGCGGTACAGACAAAACTTTGGGCAAAGCCTCAGCGCTAACCCAGAAGTATCCACTGCGCTCTACGCGCAGAAACCAGTCTCCCGCTACGCGTGGTACAGACCAAACTTCTGATGATGCCTCAGCGCCAAATCGGAAGTACAAATCACGCTCCGTGCGCAAGACAACATCTGACCTCTACGGGGAACCAGATGAGCGCTGTGATCTCCGCAAGTGCAACGACAAGTCTGGGGGTAGTCTCCCTCGATAAAACCGAGCAACATCCAAAGCTGGGGATAGAATTCCCTCAAAATTCGAAGATGATGCAACGATGACGATCTTCCCAGAAGACCATAAAACTCAAGCATCAGGAGCCCGAAGGCCAAAAGGGACTTTCTCCTTCAGTGAAGATGACATCAGTGAAATCTTTAATACGTTGATGAAGGAAAACAAACTTCAGCTACCCAACATCAGATACCCTGAGAGGGCTAGCAAAGACGATGACCCAAATTATTGTCTCTTTCATCAATACATTCATCATCCTACAGAGGTGTGCTATGTACTAAAAAGGAGAATTCAGGAGTTGATCGATGCCAAGGTCATCATGTTGCATCTATAAACGAGGAGACGATCACTGCAAATTGGTTTCACTTTGATGTGACAATTTGCTCCCTCAAGAAAGCACCAGATGTATGCCTCTATCCCCGATAGAGTCACAACCCAGGGAGTTTGTCATGTTCATAAATACGCCATCCTGGATGTTCATATTTAATGCACAAGATGGTGGCAAATCTCTGTAAGAGATTTGATTACACCTTCGAAATCCATAATTCCGGCGAAGACGTCCACATCAACACTCTGGCATGGTACGCAGCGGCTTCTACGCCCATCCAGGATCTGTGCTCATTCGGCTTCAAATGCCCACTCAGTCTCTACGACCATTCGGCTTCTATGCCTATTCGGCTTCTATGCCTGTTCGGCTTCTATGCCTGATCGGCTTCTATGCCCATTCGGCTTCTACGCCTGTTCGGTTTCTATGTCTATTTTGGCTTCTACGCCAGGGGTGACAGTCATTTGGCTTCTACGCCAACCTCTTCTACACAAGGGATACCTACCTACGTGGCTTCTACGTCGTGATCTTCGTAGCAGATATACGAGTTTTGTCCCCTTAGTTGGACACGTGTCACATGCTCACTCAAAAGGTTATTTATGCACAGGCATTGGTTATTTTAACCGTTGTGTAAAAGGGTGCTGTACTGTCCACTCCTCGGTTGTTACACCGACGGAGTGGTCACTGTCACCAAAATCCTATAAATAGAGACCCCTATCAATGGGGAACAAGGTCGACAATTGGGAAGATCGAACCAGGTCAGAGAATTGGTAAAAAGAGAGAGAGATAGAGAAGGAGAAGGAGAGAAGAGTTCGGAGCTCAGGCAAAAAGTAGGGGTCGACGGCTCTGGCACCGTGTATCCACCCTCCTTCGCAGCCTTCGGAGCCGCTACCCGTCTTCCACGGCACTTCTTCAACATCGTGTAGTCCAAGGGCTAAAGTGATCGACTGCAGATCAGACACCTATAGCAATTTATACCCAGATTAAATAAATTGTACTCCTGCATCCTCGTATAGGATCGATTTGTACAAGTTTGTTTGCAAACCAAAGGGCACGGGTCTCGTATAAACCCTGTCATTGAAATACACTTTCATTCTTTCATTTAATACCATAAATAGCAGCTTCTCAACTTGCTTCTTCAGTTCTGCCAGTTCGCTGTTGTTGATTCTATAGACATATTATGAAATGGGCTTCGCTCCTGGTACCAAGTCTATAGAGAATTCAACACCTTTGTCTGGCGGCAAGCCTGACAACTCCTCTGGAAATACATCCAGGAACTCCGCTATCAGAGGATGTGGTAACTCCTCTTCTTCCTTTCTAGCTCCGCAAAAAGTGCCTCTGCTCTGCTCCGCTGCTCCTCTGGCGACCTCAAACTCTGGCTCTCCTGGCGGTCAAAATATTACTCTACCTCCGTGACAATCTATAGTAGCATGGTGCCTACTCAACCAGTCCATTCTGAGTATAATATCTTATCCCGGAAGTGGCCGGCATGACGAGTAAGCTCACGCTCAACTCTCGGCCCCCCAATGATACTCTCCGATCCTTACAATAATCATGGACTAGGATAATGCCTCCTCCAGTTGTTATCTTGCAAGTCCTATTTAATGGTTCCGTCTCTAAACGATGCTTAAGGGCATAAGATATATATATGAAACTATAGGAAGTGCCAGAATCAAATAATGCAAGTGCTGGAATAGAATCGAGAGAAATTGAACCTAAAATCACGTCTCCAGCTGGCTCGGCCTCCTCAATCATCATGGCATATGTGCGTCCCTGATGTGCATCTTTCTGCTGCTGCTGGTGCTGAGCAAACCTCTGCTGCTATGGTGGAAGTGGAGATCCCCTCTGCTGGCCTCCTGGTATAGTAGGTAGTTTGACTGGTCCCCTCTGAGCGGCTGCTCCACCCTAACGAGTCTGAATAGATGGACAGTCCCTCAGCTGATGTGCTGACGATCCACAGGACAAGCATGTACCCAACCTCTTCCTGGAGATGTCTCTAGTATGTCCCGTTTTCCCGTAATATGCACACTGGACAACGGGCTGAGTCTGCCTCTGTGGCTGCTGCTGTTGGGTGTGTCCTCGAACAGGTGCCTGGTGCTGATGCTACTGCTGCTGGTATGGCCTCTGTTGTTGCTGAAAGTGTGGGCACTTGGCCGGTCCTGTGTTACTACTTGTTCCTCCAGAAGTGTCGCATCCTCTCTTGGGCCCGAAGTCTAAGTCATCCTCAGCAATCTCTGTATCCATCAGAATACCCTCAAATGTAGCAGTGCGATATCCCGAAGTGCGAGACTTGATCTCTCTAGTCAACCCCTTCCTGAATTTCCGGGCTCGGTCTCCTGGGTCCCGTATCATCGATGGCGCAAATCGACTAAAACAACAAAACTCTGCGGCGTATTCATCGACTGACATGCTTCCTTGGACCAAGTCATGGAACTGACTCTCCAATGCTCCCAGGGCTACGTCAGGGTAGAACTTCTCCTTGAAGAGCTCTTTGAAGTCCTCCCTCCCAAGTCCTTCGTCAGTGAGTCTTGGCTCTGTATGATAACATGTCAGTGCGATATCAAACATATGAATACCAGCGGCCTCGATCTGAAGAATCTCCGGAATCTGCGCCAAGCGCAAGTTCCTCTCTATATCCTCTTTCTATTAGTCAGTGTAGAGTATCCCCTCGGTGACTTTGAACTCTCAAGGCATCATCCTCTTGAAGTCTACTATATTACCCGGCCTCTGGTACTGTTGGCCAGGATGCTGCTGGTGTTGTGCTACTCTCTCTACATCCTGGAGAGCCACCTGAGGAGCATTCTCCATGCTCTCACTTATCAGCTCTGTCTGTGCATGGTGCGCCTCTACCTGCACCCTTTGAGCCTCAGCTTCAACATGCTGAGCTTTCGCCGTCACTCTCTGGGCATCTAACATGCCCTGGATTAGTGTGAGCATCTGTGCCCCATCAACGGGCATACCTCCGGGAGATGGAGTCGGTGGAGGAGGAAGGTTCTCTGTCACAGCTGGGGCAACCCTCGAAATAGGTGGAGGAGGAGGAACCCCGAAAGCTGCAGATACTCCCACTTGAACATGAGATATAGGAGGAACTCTGGATGTCTGTTCGTCAGGTCGAGAGGTGGCAGACCTCTCTGAAGCTGCTGCTCCAAATCTCAAAGACCTAGTCTTCGATGACATCCTGAAGATAGACCGAAAAGAATCAATTAAGGTAATAGATATGATATCATCAAGGAAGGACATTAAAGTTCTAAAGGAAGAAATTATTCAGAATAGCATTGTAAGATCAGAATTTTCCTAGTTGTGATTGAGCATACTCTCATCATAAATCCTACTTCCTAACGCAGGCTCGTAGCAACACTCTAAGTGAGTACTACCACGATATCGCTCTAAATACGAATCTGGACCTGCATGGGCCATCACTAAAAATATGTCATGACCCGCACCCAGAATTTGGGCATGAGCCGTAGGTACGTCCAGCCTACGCCGTAGCATCGGCGGTGGAACACTGTCTAGGTCTCAATACTACTAAACATAACTCACAACCTGTCAATAATATCAACTTCATAGGGAGGACAATGAATAATACATTGCTCAACAGTCCACAATATATACTCAATCACAATAGCTATAAGAATAAATGGCACGATGAGATAAAAGATAAGTACTGACATAAGTCAAGCACAACAACTCAAAACAGAGATAAAACTAAAGTCTAGCTGTCCAACATAAATAGTCTCAACATAGTCTCAACATAAACTCAACATAAGTCTCAATATAAGTCTCAACATAAACTCAAAATAAGTCTCAAGGATGCATAAAATAACTGTCTAAATAGCTGCAGGTAGTGTCTCCTCTAAGGGAAGGGACTCCTCTAAGATCTCAGGTGTGTAGTCTCCTTCTATACCTGGTCTATAGTGTATAGGACAGAAGTCCTCAAGATCCTCTGGAAAAATATATCTAGTCAAAATTGGAGCGAAGTACAAGCACTAACAAAGTTCCATGTATATTGACAAAAACTATAATACATTGTAAAGAAATACATGATGGATATAAATATTAGAAATAAGAAATACTAGTGAGTATGAAATACTGGAATAAGAATACTAGAGAATATATCATCATCAATTATACAACTAGCAATGAACATAAATACAAGTGCATGTTAGAACAATGAACTGGAAATACAGGAATAAATATCTAGCTAAGTGTGTGAAATATTAGTCTATCATATGATCGGCTTGGGACAGATCAGGATTATTATATATGATTAGCTATGATTCATGTAAGGTCAGGCTAACCATCCAGTTAGCTATGATGTGAGTAATAGTCAGGCTAATCATATATAACAGGCTATGAGGCATGTAATGGCCAGGTTGCACCCGACGTGAGGTGTGGGGTGAGTTATGATGCATGTAGAGTGGGGTATGATCACATAATCTACTAATATTTTTCTCGTCCACAGCTAGAACGATGGATTCCAATTACGACTCCTCGTGACAGGTCTCGATG
This sequence comes from Iris macrosiphon, assembly GCA_036927795.1. Classification (NCBI taxonomy): domain Eukaryota; kingdom Viridiplantae; phylum Streptophyta; class Magnoliopsida; order Asparagales; family Iridaceae; genus Iris; species Iris macrosiphon. The sequence goes on from JAYESA010000268.1 coordinate 276,214, forward strand.
ATACTAACCCGTGTATCCATAGTGTCAGAATCAAGTACGCAATACAACTAGAATCATAGAGATGATCAACATAATAAAAACTGTCAGAGAATGTACTCGCCTGTGGTCCTGAGCTGGCAATACCAATATCCTGTTTTCGAAGTCTTGTCTGAATAATCCAACAATCCTATATACATAATGTAATAATAATATAGCATCAGTCGTTACACTAGCATACACACAACCATAATTACTCTGAACTCAGAGACTATGCTAGGGGTGATACTTGCCAACTAACAGGGTCAAGTATGCATCTAACTGTACAGGTGTCATGTCCTCAATTATTGTGCATTATCAGCCAGTCTACTCACTAACACATGTCTAAAGATCTAAATCCCGTGTAACACCAACACATGTCTAAGCCATTACGTTGGTGTACACAAGACAGTCAATTCACTAATATTCAGGGTCACATAGTCATATGCAAATACGGGATACCTACAATTAACACTTATGGCCATACAACATATATATATATATATATTTTACAGTCCTACATAGCACTAGCAACCAGTTTCTTATGGATTATATATATATATATATATATATATATATATATATATATATATATATATATATATATATATCAAAGTAATTATTATACGCATACACGCACTCGCATAGGAATTACTAGGTTCACCAATACGGGTCTTATGTCAACTAAACTATCATGAAGCAATTTCTAATCCTAATTAATATTCACACATGCACACACACAATCATGAAGGAGGGCAAATCGAACCTGTGCGTGCACGGGGTCGTGGGTGTAGTCAAATAGAGATGGTGCTCGACTGCGGTCACGGCGGAGGGCTCGGGCTGCTGCTCAGGCAATCGGGTCAGGGTCATCGAGTGGTTGGGTCGAGATGGTGTAGATGATGATGATGAAAGGAGGCGGTGGTGTCGCTGCTGTGTCATAGAGGATGATAACGACAGGGTATTGGCGGTTCAGCGATTTGTCGGGGTCGTAAAGGAAGGAGACGATGGCGTTGTTAATGGTGTTAGGAACGGTGGTGTTGGTGATGGCGTTGGAGAAGATAGAGTCAATGTCACTCGGGTCGACCGCGGGTCGTTTAGGCGGTTACAGCTGTGCAGCATGGGGATAAGGGTGAACGGGAGGAGGCGGCTTGTTCAGGCTGTCGGCGTCTATGCGCTCAGGCGAAGGTCGACGGCCTGGGAAGTCTGGAAGCTGCTGCGGGGATGGCCGCGGTGGCCGATGGGTTCAGCGGTCGGGGGTGATGTGGTGGTGTTGGTGGAGATGTTGATGGTGAAGGAGGCGTCGGTGGTATTGGGTGCTCAGGCGGTTTAGGGGTGACCGGGGTCCATGGGAAGGAGGCGGCAGGAATGGCCGTGGTGGTGAACATGGAGGGAAGTCCGGCGGTTGGAGAGGGTGATGGCTTAGGGTTAGGTTTCGGTTTTGTAGTTTTGTGGTGTTGATGAAAATATGGAGAAAAAGTGTTTATATATGGGGATAAATATGGTGATGTAGCCCTAGGGATTTGGGCCACCCAAGTACACCTAGGGATTGGGGTTGGCTTATACATGAAGGAATTTTAAAGGCTACGATTGAGTGGGTTTGAATGGATGGTTAAGATTGGTGAGGGGGAAGATGTTGAGTGTTGCACACTCCAAAAATTATGGAAAAAAATTACATGTGACCGGTCAATGAATATAAATGGTGCTTCTTCATGTGTTGGGTCCAATAGGGTGTGGACACCTCACTACACCTTTGCATAAAAGTCTCCAACATTTGGAAAATTGCACAAAAGTGGAAATTTGAGATTTAATGAGGGAAAATACCATGTTTGGTGTGATGTAATGGTTAAAAAAAAGTGTGTGGTGTTTGGTATGAACCTTGAGGGTGTGCATGGGGGTTTGGCTTAGTGTTGGGTCTAGTTTTGGGTTAAGTTGGATCCTTACACCAATTAAATTAAATTTAATGTAAATTATGTTCTAAAATAAATTGAAAATACATAGGGCTAAAATTAGGTGGGACACAAGTGTCATGGACGTAGAAGACTCAGAATAGAATATTGACATAATTTGTGTTGCACAAAACGGGTCAAGATTGTGTATCCAATTTCGATTGGAACGTACAAAGATGCAAAGTTTAATTTATTTAGAAATAAAAATAAATTCCTGCGACGAATATTGTGCACTAAAATGAACCACAAAAGGGCATATTTATGAGTTAAACAAAAGTCAGAATGAAAGACTGGCACGTCTAGGACAAGGGTGTGAAATATGTTGGAAGACAAAAGCTAGTATAGCGCTCCAAATATCAAAGCAACGGTAAGTTACAACAATCAAATAAAATCACAATAATAAATTATAATCCCCAACATTTACTTCCCCAAAATGCTAATTAAATCCATAACCCTATAATTTGGTCAAAGGTTCTACTAGTGGGTTTCTAGGTCCAGTTCACTAACCCATACCCTAAAGAACACTAATATATATATGTATATATATATATATATATATATATATATATATATATATATCATGCGACATATTAACACAATACTTATAATAAATGAAAAGACAAAAAATATCCCTACTTTAAAATATGGTAGTGACAGCTCTAGATCTCCATTGGAAGGAGAATTGAAGGTAAAATGGGTTAATTTAGGATGGTGGAAGATAAATTAGTGTTTGTAGTTGGGTTGGAAGATAAAGATGATGACTTGGGGAAGAAGATGATGTGATGGAGTAAAATAAAATGGAGGGAATGGGCTAGGGGGCCGGCCACTATAGGAAGGTATGTGAGTTGGTGATAATTACATGTTTGCCACTCTCCACTCTAATTTGAATTTTAGATCCAATGAGAAAGGAATGTCATGACCCGCACCCGCTTTTCTGATACGAGTACGTAGCCAAGCCCAGCCTATGCCGCAGCATCGACGGTAGTACGTTGTCTATGATAACAATGGTCCATCAATCCAAATAGATAATATTTAATCACAAATTCAAATCTATTGCTCATTCACAATATTTACATAGTTTTACAAGATTCTTAATTTATAATTAAATCATAACTCGGGAACAACCCGCTAAACATCAAATCCAAAGAAGTTGCTAAACTATCTAAATTCTAATATTGGCCTCCATAAGCATCTCGATCTCCAACCAAATCCAATGAGCAAGATAGCAAGTCACCTAAAAATGTTTACCCAGTCAGGATGGAACGAGTACAATCCAATAGCAGTTCCAATTAATTGAAAAGTACTATGAACAGTAAATAGTTATGAAATACTTGATGAGCATATAATAATAGAATATGGTACATCATAGAGGCACAATTAAATAAAGAAATAATAAAAGACAAGAAAGAAGAACATAGAAGCATGTAAAGACAGACATATATATGAACTAAAAAACTTTTTATGCAAGTGTACAATCAGCAAGTATAGATTAATCCAGAATGACTGAATTTAACTAGTGTTTTGAAATACCAAGTTGACATGTAAAAGGCTAGGGGGTAATATTCGGCAAATCACACGTGTCGTGTGTGGCTGCTATTGTTCCAGAAAGACCATGGGATGGAAATGGTAGTTCACACGTCTCCTAGGGATTTCTTCGCCCGACTAGTACTCATGGATCCAAGTATAGACACGAATAATCTCAATAGTCCAAAAGATGTCAACAGGCCATAAAATACATTAGTCCAGTAATTTATTAGTCCAAAAAAAGTCAATAGGCCTGGAAATATGTATCTCACGAAAATGAATCCATACAATACCAATCCGTGTATCCATCGTGTCAGAAATCAGGTAAAACAATACTATAAACATGCATCATAGAAAATATCAAATAATAGAAACTATCAGAGAATGTACTCGACTGTGGTCCTTACTTGGTATGAGTCAGAATCTAAGTTCAAGTCCAAATAGCCTATGTATTACGAAATTGTCATGTCAAAAGATATGTTATTTTAATTTATTTAATTCTAGAATAAATACTCTAAAATCCTATTTTAATCTTATTATTCTGATTTTTAGGTTAATTCCTAAATTTTGTCCAAAGAACTGAATTTTATCCACTCGAGACTCATGGCATGCAAATCGAGGCGATCTGTTGACCGAAAAGCCAATCGATGCAAACTCGACTTTCATGTATGGTTTCTTGTAGATTTCAGTGTCACAAATATGCTAAAATTTATAGCTCATCCGGATTCAAGTTCGTTTGAAAATTATTGCACATACAAAATCATATTATGCAACGGTGGTTGATTACTAACCTAGAAGTTCTACAGAATTAATAGCATTGAAATATTTCGTATTAAATCCCAGGAAAAATATATATCAATGATCTCGACATTATGTTTCAGAAACTTTAAACGGTTTGTGATTCTGATTCATGGTTCTCCCATAATCGCAAAAATTCTGAGACGCGTCTATTTTTGAATATGCTGTGCTCTACGAATTTTCTAGAATTTAATATTCAGAATTTTATGAAATTTTTTACATATTCTGAAAACTAACCTCAATACGGTTCTAACACAAGAAACTGGACCATGTTTGGAGTCCAGAGCTATGAGTAATGACTTCTGGAAGATGAAGGAAACCCTAGATGTCATCCCCTCAAATCTCTCTCTCTCTCTCTCTCTAAAATAATGAAATATTTAAGGTTATTATAATATATATATATATATATATATATATATATATATATATATATATATATATATATATATATATATATATAGTTGTTGGCTAATATGCTGCTGAATGAAAAGTTATAGGCTGACACGTGTCAAAATTTGGTTGGATTGTTTTGTTTATATGATTTGATTTTGATTTATCTTTATCAAAACATTATTTAAGTCATTTTAAATCTAAATAACTCAAAATAAACATTAAAATTAATCATACAAATCTGAAAAAAATTATAAAAATATATAAATCCTAGAAAAATACTTGGGACAATTTTATGTTCATAGGTTTCCTACTATAACTAGGGGAAGCTCTAAAAATTACTTTTACCTATTTAAATAAAATAAATATTAAAAATATTCCAAAAATTCTGAAATAATTCCAAAAAATATATAATAATATTATAAACCTTAGAAAATTATGTGGATCCATTCTATATTCCTGGGCTTGGACAATAAATTCTAGAAGTCCTAAAAAATTACTTATTAGCCTAAATAACTCCCAATAAATACTAAAAATACTAAAAAAATTTCCAAAAAATTCTAGAAAATATATTTGATTATTTAGAACCTAAAATACAAGTTTGGAATATTTTTAATTATGTTTGTCACTAAAATAAATTCTTAAAAGCCCTAAAAAGTTACTATTACTAGTTTTTAATTAACCAAAAATTGTAGAAAAATCCCAATAGCCCCAAATTAACCTAATCACAACATTTAAGCTAGAATTTCAGGATACGGAGGTTACAAGGAATCAATTATTTATGATGTAATCTCATTAGTTAGGAAATGAATATTCTATCCATGACTAATATATCATTAAAAACTAACCCAAACTAATTAATTAGTACAACTAACATTTATTTAGAAAATAAAATTAAGTTGACAAAATAATCCTAATTTCATATTTTGAAAAACGGAGGTTACAATGGACAAGAATGTGTACAATCAGATCGCTAACATTGAGTACACAAGAACATTATAAGAGAAGCTATAATCTTTGTACGCAAAAAAGATCGGGATAAAGAAGTTGTTCATG